>CAUYPK010061179.1:0-67452 GCA_963574355.1 Loris lydekkerianus
AACGGTTGCCGGCGTGATTAGGTTGATCGAACACACGCAGCCACTTGCCAGTTTTCCACTGTTTTTGTCTTCCTCCTGGGGTCCAGAAGTCCCTTGCTGGCTCTCTGTATCCTCAAAGGGATGATCGTAGGCAGGTCCCACCAGCCAGAGATATCTGGAGTCTTGTCTCCCCAGATTCGCCAAGCCCAGTTACAGGGAAGCTGTTACTCAGCCGCCATCTTTAATCCACCCCCTTTTTTTTTTACATTTTAGTAATTATTACCATATTACAATCTTTTAAATCATTATTATGTCTGTGATGGTGACCTGTGATCAGTGATCTTTGGAGTTACTATTGGAATTGTTTTGGAGCACTTGAACTATGTTCATGTAAGATAGAAAACTTAATCGATGAATGCTGTGTGTGTTCGAATGGCCAGTTCCCTGTCTCTCTCCCTCTCCTCAGGCCTCCCTATTCCCGATATTGAAATTAGGCCAATTACTAACCTTACAATGGCCTCTAAGTGTTCAAATGAAAGAAGAGTCAAACAAGTCTCTCGCTTTCAATCAAACATTAGAAATGATTAATCTTAGTGAGGAAGACATGTCTGAAGCCAAGATAGGGCAAAAGCAAGGCCAAATTGTTACCAAGTTGTGAATACAAAGGAAAAGTTCTTGAAGGAAATTAAAAGTGCTACTTCAGTGAACACAGGAATGATAAGAAAGCAAAGCAGGCTTATTGACGATATGGAGAAAGTTTGAGTGTTCTGGATAGAAGATCAAACCAGCCACAACATTGCCTTAAGCCAAAGCCTAATCCAAAAAATTTATGCAGTGCACTTTATCTCCGAGGTATGTCTGAATTTGAACTCCTATTTTTTTTTTATTATTTTCTGTTATTTCCAATTAAATTTATATTTCTGCATATTTCACAAGGTATTTATCTAGTCCATATACAAATAAATATGTGTAAACACACATATATCCAGGCTTAAGAAGAGTGCTTTACAGTTTGGGTTATATGGTCAGCAAGTTTGCAGCCCACAGGCCTAAAACTAACAGGATGATGTGGATTTCCAACTTTAAAAAAAAAAAAAAAAAACATGCTCAAGGGGTCATCGCTTATTTTAATAACTCAGAGGAATGAGGAGTTTGCTATCTCATTCAAATCTTGCAGAAGCAGGGAGAAGTAGTATCCACAGCATGGATGGCGGAGCTAGGCTCTCTGGCTCCAAATCCTTACTCTATCTCACCTATTAGCTGTGTGACTTGGGATATGTTACTCAGCCCCCCTGTGCCTTGGTGTGTTCATATGTAGAAGGAACCTCCCAGAGTCTAGTCTACCACATAAGGTAGGGGTGAGGATTAATGCAGGTAAAGCACTATAATAGTGCTCAGCCCTGAGTGAATATTCAGTAACTGTTAACAAGGTAGGATTTTACTGACAGGGAAATAGAGCTTCCAGGAGGTGAGTGGCAGAGCTGGCATTCTGGCTCATTCAAAAGCCTATGTATTAGAATCCATGACAGAAAGTATCCTAAGTCTTTACCAAAAACCAGAAAGGTATATCTGACTCTAATCATCCATGATCCTAAATCTTTTGGCTGCACCTGCCATATCTATTTCTGCAGCCAGGACAGAGCAAAGGACATGAGCACACCTCCCGCTGAGTCCAGGGACACCAGCAATTGGCCTTTGCTGCCCTTATCCCGATAAGTAAATAGCTCTATCTCTCTCCATGGGTCTCCAGAATTCCCCAGCCCCTCAGTATGTCTTCGCTCCAAGGAGAGATTCTAGAGCCTTCTGGATCTGTAGTCAGGATAGGCAGAAGTATTGAAGAATAGAAGGTGTTGCAAAGGAGGACTCTGGTGGCCAAGGGTGCACTTCTATTGGGTTTCTGGGGGAAGCTCTCGGGCTGGAAGTCACGGGGCTGGAACTCACACCACTGCTTTCTGATTTTCCTTGACAGTCTTTGAGTGCAACATCCACATGTTCTAATTCTGTATAAAATCCAGCAACAAGATGTCTTTGCTATAAAGACCTCACAGCCTCTTTTGTGGTTTTAGCAATGTAATAGGCATCTCAGCTCACTCTAACTCTCCTTCCTATTCTCACAGTGGCTGCTGGGTGAGGTTTAGCTCATTCAATCTATAAAGACCTTCAGATTCAGGAACTTGGAGATGGGAAGAAGTGAGGCTCACTAAGAGAAGAGTAGGAAACCACAGTGACCTGAGCGACCTTTGCTACAGACTTGCAGGGACACACTCCCCATGGCAGACCCACTTTGCCCCACTCCTAGGAATTGGCATTCCTGCTCCCTGCCTCAGGAACCATAAGCTACATCTCCCAGGAATATCACAGAACAGAATCTCTATCCTTCGTCTCTGAAATACATGGCCTATGGGTGTTTTCTAAGGGGTTTTAGTGTTAGTAGCAGTCAGAAACTAACAGTAAATAAAATTTCTAGAAAAAAGGGAAATTAGCAGTGTTCTAAGACACTTAAAAGGATGTACTTGACTTGAGAGCCTTGCATTAGGATTGAAAGTCTTTGAGTGGTTTTTCTATATTTTTTATTGCATGTTAACCTGACTACAACTTTCTCATCTCTATTCACTTCCTAGAAGTTCTTCTTTAATGAAGAACTGAAGGATGAAGCCCACGCTTGCTCAGCACAGACAGGCTGGGCGAGCTTCATCTTGTTGGCCATCTCTTGGTGGGCGACGAGACAAGAGAAGCCTGTGTCAAAAGACAATTCAGATGAGGCTTTAAGAGATCTCTAGCCAACAAAAAGTTGTTTACAGAATTATAAAGCCTCTCTCCGTGTCAGTTTTCTTAACCTCCTAAATCCAATTGTTCCATTATGGGTTTACAAGCCCTTGGGGACTGATGTATTAAGTAAATTAAGAGAAATAGTCACATTCAGTGGGAACTGAAATAACCAAGGCTAGTGGTAGGAAAAGGAGCTGTCTCTGAGGGTTTTCATAAGAACCAGCCCCTAATGTGGAAAGAATAGTTCCCTTGAGACTTCCCCTGTGGATCGCATTTTATGGGTTGGTTCGTATTTACAGGCTGATTTGTCTGGGCATAAATCCCTTTAACATGCTCAACTAGCTCCTAGAGGTGTGTCCCATGGCATCCATCTTCCTAAATAAACTGACTTAAGGGTTTTAACAAGAGCATTGTCAATGCTACAATTCCCACCTTCAGAAAAAAACGTGTATGTGTGTATATGTGTGTGTGTGTGTGTGTGTGTGTGTGTGTGTGTGTATTCTCCATGGATTGCTTGGGCACGTAGAATACATGGAATTTAAGAAACTGCCAAATTGAATCCAGGCACATTAAAAAAAAAAAGAATCTTCATGTCCTACTTTAAGAGATGGCTAGGAAAAGATGGTGATTTTTGTTATACAGCTCTGAAGTTTAGCAATGGTCCACCTGACCTAAGATTAACTCAGACAGTAGTTGGCTTTGCACCTTCCACTGTTTCTTCCCATACAGCTAGCGAAGGGGACATGTAATCTTGAAAGTAGAAAGCCTCTTTTTCTACCTCCTTTTGTCTCTCCCTCCCTCATCTCTTTCTTCCTTTCTTCTTTTTTAATTTCTTGGGAATAAAAAAGGGAGTCCCATGAAAGTTAAAATGAAACTTTTAGAAGCCTTTTTTGTTTTGGTGTAGTTTTTATCAAGGGACCTTGTATTGCCTCATCTCATAAATAGAGATAAGTTTTTTTTATTACATAGCTTTATTGAGATGTAATTACAAAGTTGTTTGGAATCATAAATGAAATAAGATTAAATAAAAAAAAATGCATGTAGAAGTGCCTTGCACAATGGTCAGCCAGTGGTTGAATTTCAGTCTGACATAACTGTTGACACCATTTCTGGGCTTAAAAGCCTCAACAGTGCCTCATTTCCTACAGAACAGTCTAATATCCAAAGTTCAAAAAGTTAAGGCTCTTAATAATTCAACTGCACCCTTCTTTCTAGTCTTGTGCTACATTCTCTCACACATCTCACTTGGCAGATAAAAGTAGGTGACAAGGAATTTTGTCTCCAGAATTTCTTCATATTGCCCTATTTCTGCCCATCAAGGCCTTTCCTTTCCTTCAAGGTTGGAGCCAATTCCTCCACATAGCCCTCCTGAAAATCACTCCTCACGCCAGCTAGTTGCTAATTTCCTTTTCCTATGGACTATCTCATTATACTGTATTACTTCTAGGGTGCTTACTAACTTCTGTTTTATATGGCTCATCATGACTAGCTCCCTTATTTATTGTAATTTTGACAAACATTCACTGATCATCTACAACATGGGGGCAGTGAGCTAGGCACAGGGAGGCGCTGGGAAGAAGTACAGAGATCAATGACATAATGTTTTCTCTGAAAAAGCTCATGGCTGGTGGGGAAGCTTGAGGTTCCCAAATATTCAATTTTGCACCTCCAAAAGTGGCTAAAATGCCTCATGCATTGCAGATACAGATGTTAAGTAAAATCAGAATGTTAAAGGTTAAAAAAAAATCAGATTGATAGATTTAATTGTTTCATTCTAGCAAAAGAGGAAATTAAGTCTCAGATAGGTTAAATAACACATTCAAGATCACCAGTGACTCTAGAGGAATAAGCATAGTGCTATAAAAAAACTACAAACCAAGCTAGGAAGATCAAACACAGGAACTGTTTTGTTTTGTTTTGTTTTGTTTTGTTTTGTTTTGTTTTCTCTACAATCTAGAATTGACTTTCCTCTAAAGAAGCCCATTTCGTCCATGGAAATAAAGGCCATTTCCTACGAAGTGCTACACTTTGGCCTTGGTGGAACCCAGGTTTGAATTCTAGATCAACTAATGACCAGCCAGATGCCCTGGGATAAGAGACTTAGTATTTCTGAACTTCATTTCTCTTGTCTGTAAAACAAGGATAGTAATATTTATGTCATAGGAACATTATCAGGATTACATTAATAATGAATTAAATTAGTACAGGGAAACAAAAAATGAATCTAGGGCCTGATCCTTGGTAAATGTTGGTAGCAGTGGTGATAATGGTGTTGGTGGTAGGAGTAGAAGCTATAATTCAAATACGACTGCAAGTTAGAATTAACTTTCTGTTGATGATGTTTGTGTCTTAAAGCAGATATTTGTGAACTCAGTTCACTGGTGATTTGGGAAATACCAGCATATTTAGCTTCCAGGGTTTCCACCTTCATAATTATCAACCAACCCCTTGTAGTATTTGATACATAAGAGAGAAATTCATTTCATCATGGCTTTCTGAATCTTCTTATTCAGCTGACTGATGTCTTCACCTAGATGACCCATTGCAGGGCCAAATAAGAGTGATACTCTTATAATAGTAATAATGTTAGCACTACCTAATATGCATTTTTTTTCTACCTGTTGCTGGTGTTCCCAGAAACTATTTCCCTGGATTATTTACAACATCTTCCCACTGACCTCTTGAGTCAACTCCCAAGGTTGCTTTCCAGATCAAGCCCTCTTTCTCTTGCATGCTTCATACTCACCCAGGCCACTAGAAGTTTCTTGATTCCAACAATAAGATCTCAAACAGTAAGGACAAAGATAGAAGCAGGGTGCTCATGGCAGAGAAAGATGCAGTTGTGATGTATTTACACCTCTCTCACACCAAGACTTATAACACTACAGGGTACTAGACAATCTAGCAGTGAAAATTGCAACTACTCTCAACTGTCCTTTTATGAAAGGAGATAGAAAGGGCAAGAGAATATTCTGGTAATCAGAATTGCTTAAGAAAAATTATTTCTGGAGGAAGTGTTAGGGTGACAGCACATTCAGACCCCTCATTTATCCTCTCTGTTTATAGCATTTCTGCACCATGATCTCTGATGTAGAGAAGATATTCCCCAATTCCTTATTAGGGAGGGGTAATAGCCTTCTGAATCATAAACAGACAAACAGAAAAGTTGTGTGTCAGTTGATTACATGTACTTTTGATATTAAAGATACAGTACATGCTTATATGCAGTAGAACCTCTGCAGCTGACCATCCACAGGACTGTAACCAACTGGTCAACAGAGGGAGGTGGTCAGCATAAGGAACTAAGCCTACTACATGTGGTACATATCTGGTTTGTGAAAATTAGGTCAACTTAAGGATGTGGTCAGTGTAGGGAGGTGGTCAAGTATGGAGGTTCTACTGCATATAGTTCCTTGAATATCAGTTTTTGTGATGGCATACACTGAAAAATTTGGCCAATTACAACACAGGTATACCTCATTTTATTGTGCTTTGCTTTATTGCACTTCATATATATATATATATTTTTTTTAATTAATTTATTTATTTTTTATTTTTTTTTTAACAGACTGAGAGGATTGTGGCAGCCCCCCATCCAGCAAGTTTGTTGGTGCCATTTTTCTAATAGAGAGACACTTCATGTCTCTGTGTCACATTTTGGTAATTCTCTCAATATTTCACACTTTCTAATCATTATTATAGCTGCCTTAATGACCTTTGATCACTGACCTTTGATGTTGCTATTGCAATTGTTGTAGGCACTATGAACCATGCCCATGTAAGATGGCAAACTTAATTGATGAGTATTGTGTGTGTTCTGACTTCTCCACTGACCAGCCATTTCCCTGTCTCTCTTCCTCCTCACAGGCCACCCTATTCTATGTGACATTTTATATTGCAATTAGGACACTTAATAACCCTACCATAGCCCCTAAGATTTCACCGGAAAGGAAGAGTTGTGTGTCTTCATTTATCAAAAACTAGAAATGATTAAGCTTTGTGAGGAAGGCATGTGGAAAACTGAGATCGGCCAAAAGTGGGGCCTCTTGTGCTAAATAGTTAGCCAAGTTGTGAATGCAGAGGAAAAGTTCTCGAAGGAAATTAAAAGTGCTACTTCAGTGAACACAGGAATGATAAGAAAAGTGAAATACCCTTATTGCTGATGTGTAGGAAGTTTGAATGGTCTGGATAGAAGATCAAACCAGCAGAACATTCCCGTAAACAAAATCCAGAGCAAGATCCTGTCTTTAATTCTGTGAAAGTAGAGAGAGGTGAGGAAGCTGCAGAAGAAAAGTTTAAAGCTGGCAGAGATTGGTTCATGAGGTTTAAGGAAAGAAGCCATCTCCATAACATAAAAGTGTGAGGTGAAGCCACTATTGCTGATGGAGAAGCTGCAGCAAATTATCAGAAGATTTAGCTAAGATCAGTGATGTAGGTGGCTACACTGAACAAAAGATTATCTATGTAGATATATATCCCTCCACTGGAATAAGATGCCATCTAGGCCTCTCATTGCTAGAGAGGAAACAAGTTAATGACTGGCTTTAAATCTTCACAAGACAGGTTGACTCTCTTCTTCTGAGCTAATGCAGCTGGTGACTTTAAGTTGCAGCCAGTGCTCATTTACCATCCCTCAAATTCTAGGGTCTTTAAAAAGTATGCTATATCTTCTATGTCTGTGCTCTACTGATGGAACAACAAAGCCTGAATGACAGTGCATCTGTTTTTAGCATGATTTATTCAATAGTGTAAGCCCACTGTTGAGCTCTGCAGCTCATATAAAAAGTTCCTTTAAAAAATTATTGCTGGCCAGGCATGGTGGCGCACACCTGTAATCCTAGCACTCTGGGAGGCCAAGGTGGGAGGACTCCTTGAGCTCAGGAGTTTAAGACCAGCCTAAGCAAGAGCAAGACCCTGCCTCTACTAAAAATAGAAAAATTAACTGAGTATTGTGGTAGGTGCCTGTAGTCCCAGCTACTCAGGAGGTTAAGGTGGGAAACACTCTTGAGCCCAAGAGTCTGAGGTTACTGTGTGTTAGGCTGATGCCATGGCACTCTAGCCTGGGTGAGAGAGTGATAGTCTATCAAAAAAAAAAAAAAGAAAGAAAGAAAAAAATTTTAAAAGATTACTGCTACAAAAAAGAAAATAAATAATATTACTGCTCATTGACAATGAATCTAGTCACTCAAGAACTCTGATGAAGATGTCAGAAGATGAGTGTTGTTTTCTTTCCGGTTAACACAACATCCATCTTGCAGTCCATGGATTAAGAGTAACTTCAATTTGTAAGACTTATCATTTAGAAATACATTTTATAAGGCCATATCTGCCATAGATAGTGATTCTTCTGATGATTTGGGACAAAGTATTTTGAACACCTTCTGGAAAGGAATCATCATTCTGGATGCCATTAAGAACATTCGTGGTTCACAGGATGAGGTCAAAATATCAACATTAAGAGGAATTTGGAAGAAGTTGATTCAGATCTTCTCATGGACGATTTTAAGGGGTTTAAGGATTAGGCAGAGAAAATAACTGCACATCTGGTAGAAACAGCAAGAGAACTAGAATAATAAGTGGAGCCTGAAGAGGTGACTGAATTGCTTTAGTCTCATAATAAAACGTGAAGACATGAGGAGTTACTTCTTATGGAGGAGCAAAGAAAGTTATTTCTTAAGATGAAATCTACTCTTGGAGAAGACGCTGTAAACATTGTTAAAATGCTCACCTACCTCTTTCATTTCTTTTTCCTTTACAGAACAAGTTACCTCTAATGAATTTCATCTTTTTTCTTTCTTCTTCTGTTTTTACATGTTTAATTTGTGACATACATAAATTTACATACGTACAAATTTACATATGTACAAAGAGCCATAAATTTGGTTAAGATTTCATTTAAAACATTACATGAAAAAGGAAACAGAATCACAAGCATGTCTTAGAGAAGAGATAAAGGGAAGATAAACTGAAATTAACAAAAAAAGTTGCTTCATATATGTGAGTATGTGTATATTTCTTTAAGAGTGAAACTGCCTTCTTTTCTCCTTGAATATGACTTGACCTCTTACAAGAATATCATAATCCTGTCATTGTCACTGGCCCATGTAGATGGGGCTGCATTAAGATGTCACTAAGATGACAAAATGGCAATTACTCCAACACAGAGAAGTCAGGTGATGAAGAGAGATACAGCTCAGCAGAAGTCTCTCTGCACTTCACCTTAGGACTTGGGAGTGGGAGTCAAGGCTGCAGGAGTCGCAAATCAGAGAAAGAAAGAGACACAGAGAGAGGACCCTCAGGAAATCATGGCCACGCTGAGCTTGTCTCCTTCTCTCAGAACATATCAATGTGCATTTCATGAACCCACCATGTCTGATCAGCTGATGTCCACTATCACTGGTCTGGAAAGAGAAGGCTAAATTCTAATCAAAATGAGACACCAAAAAAGAAAAAAATGTAATAAGGTTTGAAATCACCTCACACTATCATAGGTACTGAGTTTTTGAAGTAATTTTAATGCCCACAGATTTTTTAAAAATTAAGAAAAGAAAAAAAAAATGAAGAATATGAAATTGTTTAATGTCTGGAAGGAAAGACTGATAACACTTCTGCCCAGAAGAGTGTCATATTCAGATTCTTCTTTTTTTCATACACATTAGGTTAGTCCTTTGGGAGAACCTCCTTTTACTCACAGTTGACCACGTGTCCTACATATAAGGCAGAAGAGTAGAGTTGTAACAACTGAGTGCTTTGCAATTATGTTCGTTTTTCATGGCTGATCCCTGTTCGGCTCACAGATTTGTCCACCCTGACTGCTGTTCCTGACCATCAACACCACTCATTGTAGAAATCCTTCCGCCAACAGCTCAACCTGAATCCTTGGCTTCTATGTTTCCCATTTCCACATTGAAACAGAATACTTAAAGGAACATTATCCTAGGAAAGAAACTTGGAAGTAACCGTTCCAACATTTTATTCAATATATGGATTTCTCCTAGAAGAGGTCCAACTACAGTCTTCCTTCTTCTGCTTGACTACTGGATGATATGGGATTTCTTATTGCACTTCATTCTGGGGTTTTGGTAGTTCTGTTATTAGGGAATGCATATTTCCCCCCTCATCTCACTCTGCCAAAGTCATATGTTGAAACCGTTACCCCTCCATGTGATGGTATTAGGAGTTGGGGCCTGTGAGAGCAACTGAGGTTTAAATGGGATCATGGGTTTGCTGCATCTATGATGGGATTAGTGCCTTCTAAGAAGAGGAAGGAACACCAGTTTTGTCTTTCTGCCATGTGAGGTTATAGTGAGAAGGCAGCTGTCTTCAGGTGTCCTAACCACAACTCAAGTACTCTGCTACCAAAATCTCTAGAACTTAGAAAAAAAATCTATTATTTAAACCAGCAAGTCTCTGGTGTTTTTGTTATAGCTACCTGGGCTGACTAAGACACCTATCTGTTAGAAAAATCATTCTTAAATGGAGTGGAAGCTCCCCTCACCATATCTATCACATCTTACTCCTGGCTCTCTTCTCTGGACCCACAGCAGAACAATTTTTATTTTATTATTCTGTCTCACACTGCTCTGGGTCCACTGTTGGTTTCCTCACAGTAAGGAGCCCATCTGAAGGAGCCGTAAGTCAAGCTTCTAGAACTTTCTTCTCTTTCCCTCAGTTCCCAGAGAATACCATAAAGTTTGACAGGGGAACTTCCACTAGTTTTCTTTTGAAAATAAAAATGTGCAATTATCATCACATGCATTAAGCATAGTTTTAGAAATAAGATCTGTTAGGCAGCCACTTCCCAGCATGCTAATGGGGAGCTCAGGCCAGAATGATCTTTAGGCCCAACAGCTCAAGTCAGCATTAGCCGCTGCTTCGATAAAGGCCGCCAGACACCATCTCTAATGATTTAACAGCTTGTCCCCAAAAGCACATTAACCAAGGGAGCTTTTAAATATTAAGAAATAATTATATGAACTTAGTGTTGTCCTTCCTCAAAATTACATCACATCAGGGCTCCGCTAGATAAATAAATTTAGTGAACGAACACAGGTCTTCTAAAAATGAAAAACTGTACCCAGTGAAATGTTATTTCCAGTTGATGGTGGGAGGGCAGACAGAGCAAGAATTAATGAAAATATTCTGACTACTTTCCCAAATGACACTTAGAGTAACCCTACCTCAGCCAAATTAATTCTCTGTTATTGGCATTTCAAAAACTTTTTCTCCACCTTCAAACCAGTTGGGTTCAGATTAGAACTGGGAGGGACATGACGGTGCCCCGGGACCAACATGCTCCATCCTCGAGTCCATTTTAAGCCTAGAACACAGAAGCCTGAAGAATTTGGTGCTGACTTGCAACTGTGGATCTGTATTACATAAGGACAGATAGAATGACTTTAACTTTGCTTGGAAAGGAAATGTGATTTAGGGACAAAAGAGGATAGCCTTCCAGGAGTCTAAAATACTGTCCCTCATAGGGGACACTGTACCTAAAATCCTAAATTCCACCATTACATAGAGCTCTTCCTCCAAAATTGTTGCAATTTCAAATGAACTTACAAATTAATAGGATATTCATTTACACTTGAATGTGAGTGAGTTTAAAAGATTCTTTTCCTTTGACCAAATAAGACCCTGGGCAATTTGAGGTCACTGAGCATATAAGTGGGAAGGGCCCTGAAGGAAGGAAATGGACCGGCACACTTCACAGTTTTGCCCCAACTAAAGCCAAGGGGCAAGCTCTAGGCCACTCAAGTGTGCTGGCCTCATGGGCAGTAACCAGGACACTTGCAGCCCCTGCTGTAGCTATGGTAGCCACAGCTTGGCAAGCCCCGGGTGACTTTCAAGAGCAGTAACCAAGCAAGTAGGGTAAGCCACTTGGCCTGTTTCAAAAGTCTGAAGCAGACTTTTGTGGAATTGGAATAAACTCCCACCTGGGAGCTCTTGAGTACCATGCAACTTCACTTTTTCCATTGCTTTTTCCTTTGCTGCAAGAACCTCTGCCTTTTGGTCACCTTTTGAAGTTAACAGCAGGGCGTAGCTGCATATCCGTACTTTTATAGGCTTCCTAATGACCTGCCTAATTACTTGCTTTCGTTGAGGCCAGATTTGTCTCTGCTAGGCCTGAGAGCCTGGGCACAGTTGCAACCTGGTCTCCCTGATGCGTCCAGCACAGAGTTCCAGGCATCTTGAATACTGAATTCCAAGAGACTATCTCCCTGGGGCCCCCAGGCTGGAATGTGAAGCTTTATTTACATTTTATTTATTCATTAGATTGGCAGAGGCCTTCTCTCCAGAGAGCTTTAGGTGCCTAATAGGAAATTAGTATCTAGATTTACTAACAAAGTCAAAGCTTTAGGTGCCTAATAGGAAATTAGTATCTAGATTTCCTAACGAAGTCAACTTTGCAACCTAGTCAACAAAGGTAGTTCATCTACATTCTTTACCACAGAAAGAAATCCTCCTTGCCATTTAAATCTAAATCTACACCTAAACAGAGCTTCCTTCAAATCACAAGAGAACAATTTGTTATAAAACTCAAGCCAGTAGATGATCAGATGCATGCCCAAATAGGAAAAAATCTCATTTCGACTCAAGTTAGGGGGAGGGGTAACGAGGGAGGGGAAGGGATTGGCGTGCTCTCAACCTAATGGGCACGGGGGGGGGGGGGGGGGGTGGCACACTTTTTGTGTAGGGCATATAACCACAAGACAAACTCTACCTAACACTAAATCAACTATTTTGACCTGGTTCTTTATACTCCCACATTAACCTGAAATAAATTTACTTAAAAAAAAATTAGCATCTTGAGTAGTCCTTATTGTATCAGAAGTGCTAAGGGAGTCTACCTTATTGAAAGCGATGCTTATGGGGACCCCCTCTCTGTTCCTTCTGCCCTATCTGTGCATTGCTGTGAATTTTCTTGACTGTTTTCTGGTTGCATGTGACATATAGTAGTCATCAACTGATTGCATCCAATTAGCAGCCATTATATTCTTCAGTTACTTTCTGTTTGGATGTGAGTTTATTGATCTGGGAAGATTTTATCCTTCAGGAACTAAACAACATGCCATTTAACGTGGCCTCAGCACTGTCTCGAAGCACCATGAGAGAGGCGTTTAAAGATGCAGTATTTACGGGGGAAGGGGGAGAAAGGCTATCTATTACCTCTTTCGAAGAAGAGGCGAGAGAAATCAGGTTAAACTTTGATCATTATCATTTCACCTTTGGGTTTTTATTACAGCTGTTTGACACAGCCATGTTGGCAGATGGAGTCGGAAGATCAATGTGCCTGTGTAAATAGGTTTCATATCAATAGTGGGTATGAGACACCCACATTATTGCATCCAGCATCCAGGAAATATTTCCCTCCTCAAGATTCGCCTGTTACCGTTGGTGATCCTTTCCGGCTTGCGGGGCCAAAAGGTGAACATGATTGAGGTCCCTTTGGCTATGAATATTTCACAACCTGAGTATCCCTTTTTCACTTGGGGCTGTGTGCTGACTGAGTGCTTCTTCAGAATGAGTCCTCAGTTGACTGATGAATACAAAACGCCTCTCTGAACAAAAGGCATTCAAGATTCGCTGAAGACAAGACAACCTACTTTGGTTTCTGTGTCTGGTACCAGGGTATCAACAGAGATAAAACACTGAGTGACAGGGAAGTGAAATACAGAATAACACAATCTATTGTTCTCCCATTGACTGTAAGTATAATGGAAAAGTTAGCGAGTCACCGTAATGTCATGGACCGCTGTGAACTTGGGAGAACTCAAGGATCAGAAAGTAACATGAAACAAGGAGGGAAATGAAGATAATATTGGGTTACTGAACATTCTCAAATTGTACTGAAACGCATCCCATCCCTTTGGAGGGGGCATGTTTTTGACAAGGAAGACAATGGGAAGAAACTGGCGGCTGTAACAATATCACCATTTTCTTTTGCTACAGGCCGTAATGTGAACTTCTTAGAAGACACCTTCTTTCACCACAGCTTTGTTGTACAGGCTATTGAGGAACTCAGAGACCAAAGCTGTTGCCTTGTTCCAGGGCTGTCTAAAACCAAGGAGCCTGATTCTCCCCGGCCAATGACAGCTTCTCTGTTATGAATTACAGAGCAGGTTTGCAGCTAAGGGCAGAGGAAAGGAAGTGATAGGGGATGAGAGAAGCAAAGAGAGAGAGAATGGGCAGGGTGAAGAATTGTGAGGCATAAGAGTAAAAGAGGAGGAAGGAAAAAATGAAGGTGGTGGAGGAGTGAACAGAGAAAAGGAATTTCTGCAGTAGGGACTGTAGGGGAGGATGTGGATACTCTACCATTGCAGGGTCTGAGTGAACTTTTCTTCAAACAAAACAGAATGAGACAACAACAGAAAGGACTAAATCACTTTTTGAGTGATTTTGTTGGAGCCAGAAATTCACCCTTGAGTTACCTAATTTCTTGGAGAAATTTAGCTTATGTTTGGTATTATATAGTTTTTTTGTTTTTTAACATGTGATCCTCTTCCATTAATGTATCCTTTCCTAAGCACACACTATGCAGAGACACCTATTCAGGGTCCTCAAATGTGACCTACTCATAACTCCCAATGGTGCTAAGCTCTTACTGTAGCAAAAGGAACTTAAACATACAGATAGAAAATTTTGCACACAGACTTGGTGGATTCTCACATCTGAAGCTCATTTATAAATTTCTCAGAATTCCATGGGCTTAGGCCAAGAAGTCCTATTCCAAAATGTCTAACAAAGAGCTAGTGCAGAATAGGTATTCACTAAACACTTACAGCTTCAAATCAAGCAAATATTCTGGTCAGCTGAACACTGTATAGAAAGAAAGATAGATAAACCATACGTACATATATTGATTGGAATATCAAAACAAGCTTAAACATTAGGCAATGTTCTAAGGAATAGACTTTTCAAAATCAACTACTAAGCATAACTTCTGCCTTTTGAGGCATCCAAAATTTTAAATGTAATTTTTAAATGTAAGGCCTTTCATGGCCAAGTCCTGCTAACATTATGCCCAGAGGTCTAGAAGACCCAAATCTGACCCACTTACAAGAGACTTTAAATCAAATGGCAAAGAATTGAGTCCTACAAATGCTACCTACTTAGAGGTTCCAATTAAATAGGTTAAAGGTAACGACAGCTTGAATGTCACTTATGCCTTTAAATATGGGCACAGACATTTTCAAGGCCCAAGGCTCTATCCCTAGGCAAAACAATAATACTCTGTCCTCCTGGTATTAAAAGGACCCTGAGAAAATATCATTAGACACAACTGAGCCTCTACTCCTTTCTTTTACTGACAGATCCTTTTGCTTGCACATTTTGAAAAATCCACCCTTGTCCTCAGACATACAAACAGAGTGATTTGTTTAAACAGAATTTTCATTTAGACCAATGTAGCTGTTGATACAGGGAATTTTTATTTTTCCTTTCATTAAAGTAGGAGGGAAGCTGTGACTTGAGTTCCAAAATGGCTATCACACCTTGAACTACTCGCAGGAGGCCAATGAAAACCAACACCCAATTCTGCTTGGACTTCCTGATACACGTCCTAAATTTTATTCTCAGCCTCTGAGAAAAGAAATGCCCATTCTTTTCTCAGAGGCTGAGAATAAAAATTAGGACGTGTATCAGGAAGTGATAAATAAAAATGTAAAGGTTTTATTCCAAATCTGGGAGAAAGTCACGCAGCATGACAAACAACAATTGCTTTTACCTTTACATTTGTAGAATTGTTATATTTTGTTTTAGGGTACGCGTGTGGCAATTTTAAAAAATAATATAAGTAACAGGCTTTAAGCGAATTAGAATACTTAATATGGGTTTTGAACTTCTGCCAGGAGTAGGCTCCAAAGCCAGTTCTTCCTATTTGCATTGTTGCATTTATCCATTTCCAAACATTAGAAGATCCATCTATCAGATTCTGTGTAAATCCAGCACACAGATAATTTGTAAAAAAGCTTCCTTTCAAAATGTTCTGCGGTTTTTCTAATCTCGTTGCTTTTCTAATTTTCTAATCACATAACCTTGAAGTCCAAAGACACAGCCTGTGATAATCTGTGTACACTGTCTTCGTTATTATCACAGACATTTCAGGGGAAAAAAAAGAAAACACACACACACACAAAACACACACCAAAAAAAAAAAAAAAAACCTTTCCGCCCCACACACATTCAAAGGCGCCTTTAAAGTCCTACTTTAGTCACAGTTCAATCAGATCCACATTAGTCCTACTCATCAGACAGAAAAGTGTTCATGAGCAGAAGGGGGATATTGACTTTAAAAATTTACTGGCGAGGCGTTCAGAGCCTGCAGGAATGTCAAAACTCCAACCTGCATTTTGATGTTTTTGCCTCCGGTTAGTCTTGACTGACATGCTTGGAGCACTTTGGTCTGTGCTCTGGCATCCATTAACTGTCCTTGACTCAATGTTATCCAGGCCGTTATGGGCAGCTCGGTGCCTAATGGTGTCGGTGGATTAGATGCCCCAAGGTGTAAGGAAAACTCACGCCCATTTTAAGGGCTCACATTGGCTATTCTTGGCTTGCTTCATTAGGGGGGCATTGTTTGATCCTAAATAATGAGAGCCTGTTAATTATTATTCTGATAATTGGGCCTCATGTGGGAGCTTGGCAGGCTTGAGGTGTTTTAAAAGGAAGCAAGTTTGGAAAAGGAGAAAGAAATGTCAAGGTTGAGGTGTCTTTGAGAAGAGTTTGTTTATATGCAAAGTGTTTTCACCTAAGTGGGGACATGGTGCTGGATGGAGGACAGAGAGGGGGCTGGGGCGGGCGCAGGTCTGTACTTACTTCAGCTACAGTGGATTGCAAAATTACTACCTTGGGCAAACCATTCAAAAAGGCTCGCCCATCCCACGACTGAACCTGTAATTCCACATGAAGAGATTGGGAATTGGTTTCTTTTGGAGGGGGGAGATAACATATGAAGAATGGGGTTTGGGGTACAATCCCATCTTCTGTCTGTGAGAAACTTTGTCTCTTTATGTGCTGTTGTTTTCATTATTTTTTCCTATCAATAAATGGCAACCAAGTCCATTAAAAATGTGATAACAAGACTGCTGCCCGGGCAGACGGAGGGGTGTCAGGAGCACCTGAGGAGGCAGACATCAGATGACCTGTGTGTGGAAGGGAACAGTGGTGTGGAGAGGGTGTTGCCTTGACCGAGGGTGTTTGGAGGGTGTTCCAAATGAAGCTCTGAGATGCCATGACAATCTTGCTCTTTTGGACTATACATGAGTTGAAAGTACTGCTTTACAGTATTAAATCTGGCTGCATTATAGCATTCATATGCATTTTTAATTATTTATGTTATTCGTGTAATTGTGGGAGAGAAAAGTCCAGAATCTATGAGTCCACGGAATATTGTCTTTTTCCTGGAATCCAAATAAGAGCCCATAGTGTTTCTATCCACCTGAAGGAAGAATTGGGTTTAAACAAATGCCTCCATTCAAAAGGAGGAGTGAGAGCTTTTGGAAGGTAAACTTGCATTTGAAGCTTTAACCTGGGTTTTTGTCAGACTTACTTATACTTCAGGTAGAGCTGACCAGCTGAGATGAGAGCTGGCCTGCCTGTAGACCAGGTGACAGTGACCGAAAGGAAGAGAAGAAATAGAGAGAAGGTCCATACTCATTTTGAGTTCCAGTGCTATGTTCACATAACTTTGCTTGCTTCTAAATCTCACTCTTCCAATTAAACTGGAGAGACTATCAAAAGTGCATGTTCAAAACGGTTACATACCCTGGAGTTTTGGACTTGCCTGAGCCTTCTTCATACGGCTCTGTGATTCTCTTTTGTACATGTGAATGTTCTTTGAGATGCACCACGGGCGGTAGAGCAGGAGGAAAGGGTGGGAGGGCCAGGGGCACAGTATTGGGGGATTGAAGAGTTAGTGGCCAAAACAGGTGATCTTGTCTGTGATCTCTCAACCGTTCCTAACAGCTTCAATGTATCTCATAGGCCCATCAAAATGACACTGCACTTTGCCTGAACATGGCATAGTAAGTGCAGAGTTATTAGACAGTGGAGCCATCTTGGATCCTGTACACAAGGCAGGATTAAAGTCAGAGTTGGCCGACAGAGTCTGGCAGGTAGTACCAACCAGCAAGTGGATGTTCAGACCTGACTTGAGCACTCATTCATTAGATGACCTTGAACTTAACTACTTTTGGTCTGATTCCTATCTGGGAGGTAGGGTTATATGTCTGTCTTCAGAACTTATTTCTAGACATGTTACAAAGCAAGAATAAGCTTATAATCACAAAGTAATTCATAAAAGTGAAATATTATGCAAATATGGGTAATAATATCATTTCCAGATCAATTAGGATGACAATGATCCCTGACACTCCCACTTTCTTCCTTTTTACCTCCCATCTTGCTTCTTTTAGCTTCTTATCTTCTCGTAACTGAGTGGATCACCCTATTGAATTTTCCATAAGGATATAAGAAATTTCTCCCATTGGAATACACTAATCGCTGATTAGAATGGTACGCAGCCCAACAGCCTACATGAATGTTTGCTAGATTTCAAATGTCATGGAAGCTGATGTTTTGTTGGTGTTTGGAAGACAAGTTTGTTAGCAATATTATGTCACTTTTCTGCCCAATATCATGCCCTTACAAGTGAGAAATACAAGACTGACTGACTATTCCAACTTCTCTTTTAAAAGGATTCGACAAGAGTTTCTCAAGTTCTTTTTCCTATTTCTTAGCATTTTCAGCCTGTATACTTCTTAGAATTTCAAGTTCTGGCCTGCATTCAGTCTTTTTCTTTTTACGCACCCTGGAAAAAGCTGCTTCATGCTTCTATGAAGGGACGATAAGCCGTGTGTTCCTGGGATTATTGAATAGGTGTGTCATCATCCTATCCAGATCTTTATATTTTATAGATTTGCTACCATGGTTCTCCAAGTCCTTGATTTTCCCAGCTAAGTGGTTTTAATCTTTTTACTATGTTCATACAGAAGCTCCTCTTTCTCCTTTGCTTGGAGATCTAATTGCCACTTTGATAAGATGTTTTACCACCTTACACTTATCACAGAAACCACATTCTCTTTGCAGCTCTCATAATTTGTTGAATTAGACAGACGATAAATTATCATGGGCATGGGGTCAGAGACACTCCTGGATGAAGATACTATTTAAAAGAAAGAATAATTATTTATCCCCAGAGCTTCCCTACTCCAAATAGGAGATATTCCTCAGATATTCCTTTACTGGCTTGCAGTGATGTCATCTTACGTCTTGACATTCACTAGGGCACATGATTACCAAGGTCATTGGTGCCTTTGAACTTGTACAAATATTTCCACTTCAGTGATGATGACTCAGAAATCAATCTTCACAGCTGCTCTGTTCTCTGGATGGTGGGATATTTGTGTTTCACAATGAACCCTGGACAGTGGACGAAATGTTTTCTCTTCTCTCTCTCTCTCTCTCTCTCTCTCTCTCTCTCTCTCTCTCTCTCTCTTCCTTTCTCTCTCCCTCTTTGTGCCATTTTCTCTTTCTCCCTCTCAAAAAAGTTATGGGCTACTTCTTTCTTTTGTCCTGGGGTGACAAAGATAACTCTTCTAAATTTAGCACTCTGAAGAGTTCAAAATGTCATAGTTTTTTGAACTGCACATTCTCTAAGAGCAAAAACTATATTTTCTCCATTGTGCCTCTAACTCTGTCTCCCTATTCCCTGCTCACTAATGATGAGAAAGTCATGAGTACTATTGACCAGAAAGAAGCTCTTTTGAAGCAAAAATCACCCAAATGATCAAGTGACCATGGGATGAATTAAAAGCTGAAGGAAGTATTTAGAATTAGGCATTTGAGGTAAATAGGAATCAGGTAGAAGCAATTGGAAATGTAATTTATAACTACCACCACCCCTCCCACCTCCACCCATAACAGTGGGTTCACTGTTATGTAAAGTATCTATGATGACTTTGGGACGCTGCAATAGTTCACCCATTCCCAGAATTTCTCCTTCTCTAGTCTGCTTTGTATCCCAAGGAAAAGGGATGAGTAGGCTAGATTCTTGAAGAAGCAGACAATTCCAGAGATTTGGGGCTATTATGCTTTAGATTATACATATCATCAAGTTCTTTTATCATTTCAGATGACTGAAAATTATTAATTTAAGAGAAAGTCATTTTTTTTCCTGGCCTTGAATACAACAGTTTTATTTAAAAGTAACAAAGGCCAATTTAAAGTTTGACTTGTTAAAAGTTTCCAGTAGGGAATGATGTGAAAAGTGAATGTCAATGGCATTAGTCAAATTTGTGCAACATTATCATGAATCCTTTTCTCATGCTTCTTTTCACTGTTCTAGTAGATATAAGACTTAACAAGCAGTTGGTCACATTGCACTATCAAATAGACTGGATATAATACCTTATCATTTTAAGGGATGCAACTTCATCCCATCACCTGGGTCAGGTTGGTTTTCCAAAGCTTCTGTGACTTTATGAACACATTAGTCTAAGATTAGGAAGGGTTGAATAGGCACACGGGCTTTGTGCTCACACAGTGACATAGTTACTAGTCAGGAAAGATCACCTGAGTTACAGCTATTAAACTCAGGCATGTGACATTTTGTTCAACTGTGGTACCTTGACAGTTCATGAAATAGCTCAGGCTACTTCCCTGGAATTTTATAACAGTAAACTCTGCCAGAGGCTGTGCCTTCACACACAAACATATTCATTAATTTAACAAATATTTCACTTCAAATTAGAAGTGCCACGCACTATCCCAGGTGTTGGAAATAGGGTGGCTTAACAACAAAGAGACTGTCCTGGCCCTTTTTGGTTCTGATGGTATTAAAAGGAAGAAAGACATAATTAATAAGTATACAACCACAGGAAAAACAACAGAGTCGCTACTGACCAAATTTGAACCTTTCTTTGCCCAATTAGTTCAGCTGAATTCCAGTCTTGGTCATTATCTTGCCCCACTTCTCATGACTCCTTTTCACTGGGTCTATGGGCCAAGTGACTGTTCCAAAGAAAACCGATCAAGTCTCAGGCTCCTAGTCTTCCACAGAAATGTGCTGTCCTCCCTGCTACTCTCTTCCCCTCTACCTCCAAAAAGTTGCTTGGAATGCAGAAGGTTGTAGCATTCACACCCCCCCCCCCAAAAAAAAAAATGTATCTCTCTCTCTCTCTCTCTCTCTCTCTCTCTCTCTGTGTTTGAGATTGAGGAATGAATCATTATGTCTAAAATGGGAAGTGGAAAGCTTAGAGATCATCCTACTTTCCAAATTCATGTGCCTTGATAATCCAACTGAGGCAAGTACCTATGTCCCCACACTCAGAGGGTACCTTCACAGATTGGTTTGGGGGTCAGACCGAGGAATGTGAAGAGAGATTTTGTAGTTTGGGCCATCTGTGTGGCATCAGATGAGTGACCAGAATTGCCCTCTCCTGAGTATTTGCTGCCATTTGGCATGATTAACTCAAGTTTCCATAGTTCTCATTTCCATCACAGCTGCTGCATGGAACTGATAAATGTGCACACAGAGTGCAGAGAGAGAGTTGGGGGAGGAACAAAATTTCTGTGGGCTGGGTTTTGGCTTGTTTTGCTATTTTCAAACTTAGAAGAAATGCATGATAAGAAATAAGTCAAGTTTAATGGATCTTATTGGTAGTCCTACAAGGTAGTGGGCTTTGATAATTATCTAACTAGATAATAAGCAATCGTTTTTAATGTTAGGTTGCATGTCTACTGGATAAATGAAAATCTTTTCCATAGGTTTACTGTGCCAACCCAGAAGAGCAAAAACCATTTGTCTTGTGGTAAGACGCACTCTGCCATTGCTTAGAATAAGTACGTTCTATAGGCTGCATCTTCAGCATCAAGGAAGGAAAGTTTGGTGGCCACTACAGATCATTTCAACATCCTGGGCAAGACACTGTCTTCATGACCTCCAACATGCTAAGTCAATCAGTTCAAGAAGAAAAATAAAAACAAACCTTTTTCTAAAATGAAGCATTTGATCTGGTGAACCCTTGTCAATAGCCCCTCTGTTTCCATGTCCCATTGGGTGAACTGAATACAGAACTGTGAAGCATTCAAACCATGTCTTCAGTTTCCTCTTGCTTTTACTTAAAGTTGATTTCCTTAAACTTTTGTTCTGGCCTCCATTTATTCATGATTGTCTAATTTCGTGACTGTACAAGGATCAGCCCACCCCACAAGTTGGTTTGACATTGCTGTTCAGTGTTCCATGTAAGTACAATTTATTAAGCACTTGCTCTGTATCAAATCCTATACAGACCTTTTCCATGCATTATCTCATCTCCTAACAGATAGGTACTGTTATTATCTCCACCTGTCAGATTTCCTTAATGTCACAAAAATTTAATAAATGTATTATGCCTACTGCAGAGCTCTTATTCTCACCTCCCCCAATAAATCCCACCTTCCTTATCTACCTTGCTTTCCTCCTCCCCTCATCCCACAGAGTGTTCTTAGCTTTCCTCCTCCCCTCCTCCCACATCCAGCCCATCACCAAATATTACCAGTTCCACTAGTGAAGTCTATCTCAAATATGACCATTTCATATGAATTCTATTCCCTAAATTTAAGGAGGATTTTTGCATTGATATTCCCTCTCTCATGAATAGCTCTCTCTCAGACCTTCCCTTGGCTCACTTGTTTGATTTAATATCATCTCTTCAAAGAGCCTTCTTTGTCCACCTTATACCCCCTTCTCACTGTCTCTTTATTTTGCTTTAGGTAATTTTTTAGCTTTCACTACTTTTTCTTAGTAATTACTCTACTGTTTCTTTGCTTACTATATTCTGTCTTCCCTGGTAAAGTGAAAGCTTCATAAAGACAAGGGATTCATCTTTCTACCTAGAGCAGTTCCTAACACAGAGTAGATGCTCAATAATACTTATGAATGAATGAATGAACAGACAAGATCTTTTTCCAACAGAGATCTAGTAACTTGTCCAAGGTTAAACAGTGAGTAAGTGGTGGAACCACTCGTCAGTTCATCTCTTAATTGCTTAATTTTTTTTATTCTCTTTCTCTCTCCATCAAATCTTCTCTTCATCCTAGTCTCTCTGTTCTGGCTTCTCAAGAATCCAATGATTAACCTAGTTCTCTCTAATAAAGTCTTACTTCTTATAGGACTGTAGACTTCTTTTTTTTTGTTGTTGTTTATTTATTTATATGTTTATTACTTGTTTATTTATTTATGTTAAATCTTAGCTGCGTACATTAGTGCAATCAAGGGGTACAATGTGCTGGTTTCATATACAATCTGAAATATTCTCATCAAACTGTTCAAGCCTTCATGGCATTTTCTTAGTTATTGCATGTAGATATTTGTATTCTGCCTTTAATAAGTTTCGCCTGTACCCATTCTAAGAGAATGTCTGAGAATTACAATTTGGCTACCCAAAAGAATGAAGAGAATGAGAATTCTCTTCATGAGAATGCCAATCACTACGAAAAAAGATTTGGGAAGATATTTTAGTGGGCTATGGAAGCAGGGGCCACTGAGATCATGAAGAATATTCTTTTCCCAATGACCCCAAAAGGATGTCAAGTCTGGACTAGTTGTCATCACTCATTCATTCACTCATGCATTAAAATATACAGCTGACAAAGGCATTTTATACATACTATCTTTTAGCCATCCTCCAAATAACTGTTTAAGGTTACCAGGTAAGATTCTCTTACTTCCACTTTACAAAAGAAAAAACAAGAGTTTTGGAATGACTACCTAACTTTGTCCAGGGACACCCAGCCAGTATGTGGCAAAGCAGAAAAGGACACCCGTATCATCTGAGTCCTAGTCACAAGATATCAAACAAACTTCTGAAAACAAACTTTTTTATATTTCAATATTTCTGATACCTTGTCCCAATCCTCTCTTCCCCCACCAACCTCCTGCTGCCTCTGCGAATGCCCTATTCCATTGTCAAGTCTTTCTTTCCTCCATCCCTGATCCCTCTTACTCTTCCATCCCTCTCCCTCTCTCCTTTTTTTATTTCCCTCCCTCCCTCTCTTTCTTCCTTGTTTAATTGTTGGACTAAGGTTAAGAGTAGAAATATTTTCTTGCCTCAAAATTCTTTAGTCTCATCCCTTAGATTCGCAGTGGTTCTCAACCTTCCTCATGCCGCGACCATTTAATACACTTCCTCATGTTGTGGTGAACCCCAACCATAAAATTATTTTCGTTACTACTTCATAACTGTAATTTTGCTACTGTTATGAATCTTAATGTAAATATCTGATATGCAGGGGACCCCAAAGGGGTCACAACCCACAGGTTGAGAACCACTGCCTTAGAGAATGACCCCAGTTGCTTTCTTTGCCTATCCGTTGGTATCTCAACCTCAGAGAGGTATATTTATTCCCTCCTTAATAATAATAAGAGCTTCAGTTTAACTGAGCACCTATTGTTAGCCACACAGTGTGATGAAGGCTTTCTATCCATTGTGTTGTTCAAATCTCAAAACACTGTATGAGGTATGATGCCCACTTTACAATGAGAAAACTAAGTAATTCGTCCAAGGTCACACAGCTGGCAAGTGGTGAAAACTAGGTTATAAACCCATGGATAACTTTAAAACTCATTTTAACCATCTCTCTGGGCTTGAAAGCACATTGTTAACTCATTCATAACAGCTTCCTACCGAGCCCAGAATCTTTCTGAATCCAGCCCTCAGATTACCACTAGTACATGTTTAGAGTTGGCATGGAGGCAAACTAGTTGCCATTACTGTATTGTTTTATATCTTCAACATGGATCCAATCTTTAGGGCTAGATATCTCATGATTTTGTCTGGGGTTTATTTTCTTGTTTTTAACAGTTGTCACACTCCCCGTATTTCAAGAACATACCCAATGACAGCTCCAAGGATGCTCTCCTTCATCCACACACTGAAACTTCCCTCCTGTTTTAAAAGTCTGTGAGATGTTCAGGAGTCATTTGAGGTTCATGGGTGGAAGCCCAGGCCATTGGTAATCATGGACATGGCTAATTTGATATAACCACCTCTATGGAAAGAGCTATGATGCTTAAGATTTTTGATGCCATACCTGACAGTGCTGCATAATAAAGCAGGGAGTTTGAGCTAGTACATTATATACAAGATAGAAACAAATGATCAAATACATTTGGCTTCTTTCAACGAGGTCGTATGTCAGATCAAGCAACAAGTGAAATGTTTGGCATTTGGTAACATCTAAATGAAAGATTTCATCTTTTTTCACGTTTTACTTCCAGAAAATCTGTCAGCGATTAGCAGTTACTGCCCCCACATTTAGTATCTCAAGGTCCTAAGTGGTTAGGGAAGAAAGAGAAACTCATTACTAGTACATCAGAAAGTTTATGAAGAGCTATGCTGACTCCTAGGGAGGGGAAGCAAATGGGAAGAAGCAAAGTGAGGTGGTAGCGGGAATTTGGGTCACTGTGACTCACACTTTGGAAACCAGTGTGCATCCCACTCTGTGATGAAAAGTGTCATCCAGGTAACACTCTCCCTCTGTCACCCCTGGGTCTGCTATGGAGACATGGGCATTGTCGTGGGCTCCCTTTCCCTAGGCTCCATCCAGCTCTGCCACTTACTCACTGCACAGTCTCAGGCAAGGGACTTAAAAGTCCTCTGATTCTTAGAAAACTCATCTGGAAGAGTTGATCTCAATCCTCTTTGGAAATCAGAATCTTTAGGAGAACTGTTTAAAACACAGGTGCTTACAGCACACACTCTGAATCATGAATTCAGAACTCAAGGGGGCATCGATAGTTTTACAGAGGGGATTGGGTCATCTCCAAGATCCATTGTGGCTTTGACCAGCTCCCGATGTCTGAGATTCCAGACAGATCACTTAGTCCCAGTGGACCCAGTTTTCACCCATGCAGTTAGATCCTGTGGGTTCAGTTAGAAAGCTCGGAGCTGCCAGTCTCTGGGAAAGAGCAGAACCTGGAGTGACTTCTTGGTGAGAGTTTGCCGTGTTAGTCCGGTTGTCAGCATCAAGGGGATACTTCAAGTATTAGAAAGTCAGTGAAAGTGAGCTGGTAATTAGCTGAGCACAGGCACTAGCAGAGGTCATTTCAGACATTTCATGACAGCAGAAGCTCCCTTTCTTCTATTTGGAGTAGCAAAGCCTTATTGTGGCATGAGGTTTTTTTCCCTCCCCACTAGTCCTCACAACAAAAAGGAACTTCTCAAGGAAACTCTAAAATGGAATTCAAAGGGAACAATAGAACTGGATTTGATTTGTTTAATTCTGAAATCAAGGTCACTAGAAAGTACTACAGCTCTTATTTGTGTGGTTTGGTTCTTTTTTTTTTTGGCAACATCTTTCTTTTCATTTGATGGTCCTGTCATTTCCAGAACTGTGTATGTTACTGATCCTGCCTATATTCAAAGCTGTTATTAAGTGGAGTCTTTTAGATTTTAGAGAAATGATAATGGTTCCAAAGATGACAGAAAGTGGCAGCTGGTGACAAAAAAAAACCCTTGATAAGACGACAACAGTAAATCAAACTACCGCCACTTTTTCGTTTCATGTTTGTTAATACCACCTCGCCTTTTGAAGTTTAAAGCAAGGTTCAAAAAAGCCAGGTGCTGAATCATAATATTAAAGCAAGCAAGGAGCTCCATGAAAGCGAGGAGATCTGAGGGGGGGAAGCAACAAACACAGCTTTCAACTGCCTTTTGTCGGCCTTTCTGCAGATGTCACCAGTGGTTATCCCAGCAGAGGGTTCGGCTTGTAGCAGCGCCTCTGGCTGATTCCCGTGCTGCGTTTCAAGTGTCAATCAAAAAAGAAGGACGCAGCTTAGGTCCTGGTCATTGTCCTGTGAAAAGAGCCAAGCATTTAACATTGATTTAGCTCCCTTAGTATACAAAGATAGAGCCAGCTTTGTGCATCGAAAAGGGCCTTTGGCAAGGTTGCTTGTAGAGCAATTCCATCGCATCCGATGCACCTTGGTTTAGCTGTCAC
Source organism: Loris lydekkerianus (assembly GCA_963574355.1). NCBI lineage: Eukaryota > Metazoa > Chordata > Mammalia > Primates > Lorisidae > Loris > Loris lydekkerianus. The sequence goes on from CAUYPK010061179.1 coordinate 26,731, forward strand.
ACTGCGGTGTCTGGAGCCCTCTGAAAAGTTATTCAGGACTGAGTGAGCAAATGAAAAAGAAATAACACATTCCCTGTAGAAAAAGCCTGTTCATATCTCTTGGTCTTGAAAAGCATTTTGAATAGTAATAGTAAAATAATAATAATAAAATAATGATGACAATGATAATAATAAATACCCAGCTCTTTTGAAAGGGTGAGAGTTAATGTCAGCAAGGAAAGAGGCCAGAGAAGATCCTGGAACCCTGCTCAGCAGCTTGGTTTACAACATTTATCCCTCCAATTTCATTCCGGCCTGTTTGTGTCCCATGTGGCCTTCAGGGATGAAAGTTGAAACCAGCTGCCGTTGCGCCTGACTCTTATTTACGTGTCCATTTCCTGTGAGCAGACACTAGTTTGGCCAACTTCAGTGGGAAGAAATGATCGCAGTAAAATTTGAATGTAAATGTCCTTGTTGCTTGTGTGTATGTTTTTCTTTCTTTCCTCCTTCTCCTCCGCCTCCTCATTCTTTTGGCCTTTGTTTTCCTACACAATGCCCAATGACAGAATTACAGTTTGGCTTGTATTTCCTTTTCAATCGCTTGCTTTAGGGCTACGTGGACGCCATCAGTCTCAAGTAATGTTACACTTCTCACTGTCTGACCTGTTTCTTCCTCACCTCTGAAGAGCCAAATTCTCTGAAATGGCGCTTACTTTGCAGGTCTTAGGGTATTTGGCGGTCAACTCTTTTAACCGAGGTGACTGATGCCCCCTGAATGTCTATGGTCCTCCTCCTTCTCCCAGCTTTCTTTACAGTTGGGGCTTGTCTTTAAGATGTGTCTGAGCTCTGAGAATGTGCTCAAATCACTACTTGTCCTTGGAGGTCCTAATAATCAGTGTGCATAGTCCATCCTTTCTGCCCCTTTCAGGGTCGTACGTTGAGATAGTGACACCCTAAGAGAGAAGCAGCTTCTATCCCTGAGTAAAGGCAAGCTGCATTAGAGAGTGCCCTGACCCCGGTGGACTTCGCATGAGCAAGAAATAAATTTTTGTTGTGTTAAACCACTGAACAACAGTCTCACCCATCACATTTGACATGCCCAGGTTAGCTGCCAGCATCCTGATAAGGCACTCCCCGCAAAACAGGTGGTTCTGAAAGTTTAGAGCTCTTTTTCCAGCAGCTGCTCTGACCTGCGTAAATATGGCAAGATGATAACTGGAAACACAATAACGCAGAAATGGTTCACTTTCCATTTGCCAGAGTTCTGAGTCCTGAACAATGAGCTGGCTGTCATACTGAGGAACCACCCACCCCTTCTTTTATGCCCACCCATATCCTCAATCCCTTGCCAAATTGTCCTTTACCTGCCCTTGCCCATCCGTATCTCCACTAAGAATTAACCAAATCATTTGCCTTTTACACTCTTGAACCTAGACTAGTGAGTGAGACTTGCAATGTAATCCGCCTTGCTGGTAAATGCCGCCGTGAAGTTTGGAACTCCAGTTTCAACTGCCCCATAATACCAGTTGGTGATTCCATTACATATTCCTAATTAGTTTTTACTACCATTCTCTTAGCAGACCATATTACTTCCAATTTCATAGAAAAGAATAAAAAACGAGGCTTTAATTGACATGGTTTCCTAAAACTTCCATTCATACCCTATAGGTTTGTTTTGTTTTGTTTTGTTTTTCTGTGCCTCTCTCCATTATCTCAAGGATTCTTCCTTTCATCCAAAATTGGTCCACACACCTGTCTTCTGGATCTCATCCCCTAGGAGATTTCTCTAATCAATTACTCCTTTTATTCCTGAAAGTTCCATTTTCAATGACTCCAGCTTCCCACATATAAACCATGCTCCCAATGTAGGTCTTTGGATAAAGTGGTCTATACTAACATTTCCCTTTTACTTATTGTCCAGATATTGCTTGATTCATAACAGTCTACTTCTGTCTTCTTCATTTAAACTGCTCTGGCAAAGGCCATCACTAACCTTCATGTTATTGCACCAGGACCAGTTAGCTCTTAATCTTGACTGCACCTGTCTGCACCATTGGTTTCCATGACATTATCATCTTCTGCCTGGCCACTTGACTCTGACTTCTCCATCTCAGTTTCACTTCCTGGATTCCTCAGCCTTTGAATACCATCCCTCCCCCGAATGGCATCCCTCAGGCCCTAGCTGTTATCTTTTTCTTTTCTAACTCATAGGTTTTGAAATAGTCTTCCTGGTACCAGCTGGTTGGAATGAGGGAAAAGACTGATTTTAAAAACTCAAAATAACCTATAGGAAGAGTAATCTTCTTGGCCCAGATTGTGGCTCTGTCACAGAGCACCAATTCTTGCAATACAGTTAGGTTGTGCAGTTTACAAGTAGGTATGACTCAGGTTGCACTTAGAATTGATCTCCATCAGAGCTTCCATAGAGGAAGGTTCTCAGACTTGCAAGACCTTGTGTGTTGTCCAGTGGGTAAAGGAGCAGAGCCGGGAGAAGAGGGAACATTTGCTATCTGGCTGCTACTTCTTGCCCCAATACATTTGAAAATACATTTATCAACTTCTAGACTCAAATGCCTACCTGGAGATAAAGATAAAGCTATGTACCTTCTGTTGCTCTGTTGTAAGGGAACATTTCTAAAGACCAGCTTGTTTGGTTATTTCTTCTTTGTGTCTTTCCTGCTGAAAAATTATTTTATTGCATTGCCTCTCAGTGACAATTAACATTCGTTTACCTGTGAATGCTTTGCTTCAACTTGACTCTGAACTGCCTGACACAGAGAACATGTTCTCTCTTCCTTATAGCTCTGCACCCTCATTCCCGGGCACTCACACTTAAACTGACGAAGACATCATACTGAGGACATAGGGAGAGTCTCCTCCTCAATCTTTTTTACTTCTTCCTGTAGACATTTAACACTTTACTATAAAGGTGATCTGATGCCTTTGCCACTGAAACAAAAAAAAGAAAGCGTATTGTTTCCATCAGAAGCTGCACTTGTGTGTGCATCTCTATGTGCCAGCTAGTTTAACCCTTTTACTAAAATTGCTAGTCAGTGTGGCGTACCAAGTCAACGTGAACTGCATGGTTCTTGCGGTCCAAACGGTTACACTGGATCTACTTGCAGATGCACATTGATTTTGTGACTTCCCCCCAACTTCCTAGCCAGGTTGACATCTCAGCTTTGATATTTCTGTTGTGATTCATTTTCAACAATCAACCATATTTTTAAGCTGTAATAGACCTCAAGCATAAAAAGCCTATAGTCTGGGAAAGGTGAAGGCACAGGGCATTAAAAGAGAAAGAAGAAAAATGCCCGTGAATCCATGGATAAGCTAAAGCAAATGTCATATGACATGTGACCTTGTTTACCTTGACGGGGCGTGTCGTCCCTGAGCACTGAAGGAGTAGGAAGACAGGAGGGTGAGGGAGATATGAGTCATGCACATATTGAGTTTATTAAAGATTTAAGGAACCCTTTGGGTCTTTCCAGTCAAAGACTATTGTTTTCCTTTAGGTGTTTGGTTGCTACGCCTTAGGGAACTCAGGACCCTAAGTAATAGGAGTAATAGGAGTCTTATACAACCTTATTTTTGGCCTCTGGTTACAACTTCTCATCTCTTCATTGTGGTCATTAAGTGGGGAGTATTTATTATGTTGTTTATAGCAGTTGGTCATGTCCCTAGTCTGTCTCCTTTACATTCCTTCCTTGATACTCAGAATTGCTCAGATGCCTAGAGTAAGACCTCTGAAATCCCAGAGGATGGTGGTAAAGGTGATCACCACTCTCTTGACCTCTCCTAGTACCCAAATAAACACTGGACTTCTTGAGAAAGGGTCGAGAGCCTTGGGAGCCCTTGACAAGGAGTTAAACCTCACGTAGAATGGAGGGGGCAACCTGGCATAGGTGCTTTTGCTGTGGCCAGCTCAGACACTGCAGGCCAAACTCTATCCTGACCTAGGATCCTTCTCTCTGGACAATGAAGCCCTTGGTCAGGAAACATTAAGCAAACCACAGCAAAGGGATCTGGCTTGTTCTTTTCATGATCAGGTCTCATCTGTGCTGTGCTCCTTGGGTCTCACTGACTTGGTTGCCCCAGGCTAGGTGGGTCTTGTGCCTCCTTGGTTCATGGAAAATCAGTAAGTTTCTGCTCATCTGAACAACCAAAAGGAAAGTGAAATAGAAAAATGGGTCGGGTCACATGATTGTGTTCATGTGGTCAAGTAAATTAAAAAAGTTTTTTTGATCAAATCCAATATTTAGAGTTCCCTGATGGGAAACAAGTGCCCTTCAAGGACATTTATACTGAGATAGAGGAACAAGGTATAAAAAGAGGAGAAAGGAGAAAAGTGCGTTTTAGTACAATCCACTGTACTCTGAGTCTGCACATACTGAGACCTGGCCTTGCAATAAATCCTTTTTGATTTATTGAAGTTCACCAGAGCAGTAAAAATTGGTATGAAAATCTGCATACCACCTGGCCTGGAATAAAATAGCCACCAGAGAAGTAGACAGATCAAAGGCTTTCATTCTAGTTCCATTTAACTTTTGCTAGATCAGTATTTATTAAGGCAATTTTCTTTATAATTCCTTGATAATTTCTTATACTTTACACCTCTTCAAGTCAGCAAAATATAAAGATTGTGAGGCTGCACGGGCCTTTTGAAAGGAGGGTACAGCGGTGGCACAGTGGTTGGAGTGGAACTTGGGGTTCCGATTACCAAGGAACCTGGTTGCAGTTATTCATTAGCTGGGTCGCCTATGGCCATCAACCACTGCACACCTATTCAGCTTCAGAATAAAGATGGCACTAACTATAGCACCTGCCTCAAGGTGTGATTGTGAGGATTAAGTCAAGTGTGCATGTAAAGCATTTGAAAGTTCCTGGCACATACCAAGTGTCATTAAATATGGCTATTGCCAGTATTTATATTGGTCTGTAGTAGAAATACTCAATGCTTAATTGATGGACTACTTCATTTGGAAAATAAATTAGAGCCTATAAAATATTAATAATTACAAAAAATGTAATGCAAGGTCACTATATGGGCATACTTCATTTGGTAGCACTTGGCTTTGTTGAGCCACATAGATACTGTGATTTTTACAAATGAAAGTTTGTGGCAACTCTGCATCAGCACCATTTTCTCCAACAGCATGTGCTCACTTTGTGTCTCTGGGTCACATTTTAGTAATTTTTCCAATATTTCACATTTTCCCATTATTAATCTATCTGTTATGGCGATCTGTGATCACTGATCTTTGCTGCTACCATAATAATTATTCCTGGGACCCCTGAACCCCCATATAAGACAGTAAACCTAATTGATAAATGTTGTGTGTGTTCTGACTGCTTCACCGAACAGCTGTTCCTCAGTCTCACCCTCTTTCCTCAGGCCTCTCTATTCGCTGAGGCACAAGAATATTGAAATTAGGCCAATTAATAACTCTACAACAGCCTCTAAGTGTTCAAGTGAGAGGAAGAGTCCTTCATCTTTCACTGTAAATCAAAAAGTAGAAATGATTAATCTTAGTGAGGAAGACATGTCAGAAGCCAAAATAAGCTGAAAGCTGGGCCAAATAGTTAGCCAAGTTTGAATGCAAAGGAAAAGTTCTTTTAAGAAATCAGAAGTGCTACTCCAGTGAACACAGGAATTATAAGAAAACAAACCAGGCTTATTACTGATAGGCAGAAAGTTTGAGTGGCTGGATAGAAGATCAAACCAGTCGCAGAACTTCCTTAAGCTAAAGCTAATCCCAGAATCAATTCTATAAAGGCTGAGCGAGGTGAGGAAATTGCAGAAGAAAAACTGGAAGCTTGCAGAGGTTGGTTCATAAGATTTAAGAAAAGAAGCCGTCTCCATAACATTAAAGTGCAGGGTGAGGCAGCAAGTGCTGATGGAGAAGCTGCAGCGAGTTTTCCAGAAGATCTAGCTGAGATCAGTGATGAAGGTGGCTATACTGAACAACAGATTTTCCAAACAGAAAGGACAGCCTTCTATTAGAAGATGCCATCTAAGGTTTTCATAGCTAGAGAGGAGAAGTCAGTACCCGGCTTCAAAGCTTCAAAGGACAGGCAGACTCTCTTTTAGGGGCTAATGCATTTAGGAACTTTGAATGGAAGTCAATGTTTATTTATCATTCCCAAAATCGTAGGGCCTTAAAAATTACGGTAAATCTGCTATGACCACCTGTGCTCTATTAGTGAAATAACAATGCCTATATGTCAGCACATCTGTTTACAGCGTGTATTACTGAATATTTTAAGCTCACTGTCAAGACCTAGTGTTCAGCAAAAAAGATTCCTTTCAGAGGTGGCTCACGCATTTAATCCTAGCACTCTGGGAGGCCAAGGTGAGTAGATTGCCTGAGCTCATGAGTTCAAGATCAGCCTGGGTAAGAAGAGTGAGACTATGTCTCTAAAAATAGCTGGGCATTGTGGTAGGTTACTGTAGTCCCAGCTACTTGGGAGGCTGAGGCAAGAGAATTACTTGAGCCTGAGAGTTTGAGGTTCCTGTCACACCTATGAGGTTCTTATGACACCACAGCACTCTACCAAGGACAACAAAGTGAGACTTTGTCTCAAAAAAAAAAAAAAAAAATTTTCTTTCAAAATATGCCTGCTCACTGACAATGCACCTGGTCACCCAAGAGGTCTCTGCTGGAAATATACAAGGAGATGAATGTTATTTTCATCCTTGCTAATGTAACATTCATTCTGCAGCTTGTGGATTAAGGAGTAATTTTGACTTTCAAGTTTTATTACTTAGGAAATACATTTCTTAAGACTATAGCTGCCATAGATAGTTGTCTCTCCAATGGATCTGAACAAAGTAAATTATAGGTTTATCATTCTAGATGTCACTAAGAACATTTGTGTTTCACAGGAGAAGGTCAAAATAGCCATTTAATAACTATTTAATAGCTATTTAATAACTTAAATAGAAGTTAAGAAAATGTTGATGCCCATCTTCATGAATAACTTTGAGGGGCTCAAGACTTTAGTAGAGGAAGAATTTGCAGATGTGGTGGAAATAGCAAGAGATCTAGAATTAGAAGTGAACCCTGAAGATGAGACTGAGTTGCTGCAATGTTATGAGAAAAGAGGTTTGAATGGATGAGGAGTTGCTTTTTTGAATGAGCAAAGAAGGTATTATCTTTAAGATTGAATTTACTTCTGGTGGATATGTTGTAAACGTTGTTGAAATGACAACAAAGAATTTGAATATTCTATAAACTTAGTTGATAAACCAGTTGCAGGCTCTGAGGGTATTGTTTTCAAGTGTGAAAGAAGTTGTGCTGTGTGTAAAAAAAAATTTCTTTCTTTCTTTCTTTTTTTTTTTTTTTTTGAGACAGAATGTCATTCTGTCGCCCTGGGTAGAGTACAATGGAGTCATCTTAGCTTACAGCAATCTCAGATTCTTAGGGTTGAGTGACCATCTTGCCTCAGCCTCCCAAGTAGCTAGGAAGGTGCACACCACCACTCCCAGCTAGTTTTTCTATTTTAGTAGAGACAGGGTCTCACTCTTGCTCAGGCTGGTTTCAAACTCCTGAGCTCAAACAACCCACCCACCTTGGCCTCCCAGAGTGCTAGGATTACAGGTGTGAGCCACTGTACCTAGCCTGACAGGGAAATTTTTTCATGAAATGAAGAGTCAAGTGATGTGGCAAAATGCTGTCTTTATTAAAGACATTTCCACATCCACCCTCACCTTTAGTAACCACCAACCTAGTCAGTCAGCAGCCACCAACTTCAAGGCAAGACTCTCCATCAGCAAAAAGATTAAGACTTACCAAAGACTCAGATGATGAACATTTTTTAGAAATAAAACATTTGTTAAATAAGACACAGTCATTGTTTTCTAGACATAGCAAAGTAATATTGATTTTATTGTAGCAATCTAGAACCAAACCCACAAGGTATGCCCACATAAAATGTGTAAGGATAAAAATCAGAGAAGAAAATTAAATTCAACTGTAATTTCTGTGCCCAGAGATAACTCGGCTTACTATTAGGGCATATACTATTTGAGATACATAAATTTCTATAAATCGTGTATATATGTACATTTATATTTATAAATAGTTTTATGATATATAATAGGCATATATATTATTTAATAGGGATTATGTAATGCATGTTGTTGATTTGAACATGACCTTTCCATTTCAAGAAAGAGTATACTATGAATACTCCCCGTGCCCTGTGTCTAACTTCCACACTCTTTTTTTTCAGACCTACATGCCCCTATAGAAATCTTCTCTGGCCATTGTAAATAAAGCGGTACTTTCCATCATCTTTTATTCTTTCGCCCTCCTTTGTCTGAGAAAGGCACCTCTGTGTACTTACCATCTTTATTCCCCCACAGGACTGTAAGCCACAGTCACCACAGCGTCTCTCACACCTAGTCCAGACTGCCTCACAATTGTTGCTTACTATATATCTACGGAATGAACATATATTTAATTCCAAATGCTTTCTCCACTGCTCACACCTTTCTAGTAACTTTGGGACGGGTTTCTGTGGTCATTGATTCATGTGCTCTGAGGAAATCCAAACTTAATTTAAGTCTTGTCCCAAACAAAGCATAAAAGAGAAAGGAACATGGCTAAGAAATACATGCATGGACTATCCCACAGCTAACTGCAATTGCCTTCTAAATGCCTGCAGTTTTAGAATCTGAGGTACAACATGCGTGAACCCCATTACCTATGAAAAGTTTGCACTTTTGTTTTTACTTGCATTTTACCACTTTTTGTGTCCACCCTGAATTTCTGGTTTTCTGTTTACCTGGCTGCTCTACCATTAGAATACAAGTTCGTAGAGGCAGGGCCCTAAGAGTTCCTTCTGGGACTTGCTTTTAGTAAGAGCTGACCAGAGGTTATGTGGATGAGGGATGGTGTCAGTCCTTCACTTTATACTCAGAAATTGTGCTGAATCCATAACCCGATTGCAACCCCAAGGACTGGAAATTGACTTGCTTGTATTGTCTCTATCCCTAAACTCGCCTCTCTCCAAATAGAAAAGGGTCACATTGTAACCGATGTATGATTTAATATGATAACTTGCTGATTGGAAAATGAATTGTTTCTAGAAGATGGGATCTTCACATCACCCCTACACTACGCCCAGGGAGAGCAATTAGAAGTCCAAGGGGAGAAAGAGGATTAAAAAATGAGTGAAAATGAAGGCAACCGCACACATCCTGATAGTGTGAGGTAAGCTCAAAAGATGGACTTAGGGAGCCACCCACAAAAAGTTGGTGTGGTGGTTAATCTTCTTGTGTTGATGTGGGTAGTTCATCAAAATACAGTTAACTATTGCTGTGGTGTTTAAAATGTGGTTAACATCTATGATCAGGTAACCTAAAGTAAATGAGATTACTGTCTGTATCATGGGTGGGTGGTCCTCATCTTCACAGTTGACGGATTAAGGTCAAAGACTAATGTTTTCTAGAGAGGAATAAATGCTTCTTCAAAACTAAGTTGCCAGCTTGGTGCCTGTGGCTCAGTGAGTAAGGCGCTGGCCACATACACCCAGCCTGGGGCTACTAAACAACAATGACAACTGCAACCAAAAATAGCCGGGCATTGCAGTGGGAGCCTGTAGTCCCAGCTACTTGGGAGGCTGAGGCAAGAGAATCACTTAAGCCCAAGAGTTGGAGGTTGCTGTGAACTATGACGCCATGGCACTCTACCAAGGGTGATATACTGAGACTCTCTCTCATTTTTTATTTTGAAATAAAAATTTAAAACAAAACAAAACTAAGTTGCCAGCCTGGCAGCCTGCTCTGTGAATTTGGTATGGGTTAGTTCCCACAATCACGTAAACAATTTACCAACTTGTGATCTGTACAGCATAGACAAGTCTCCTGTTGGTTCTGTTCTTCTGGAGAGTCCTTACTGATGCACTTGAGAAGCAGGATCTGCTCCAAAGAGAAGATGAGGGTGGTAGGTGAGGGGAAAGGGGAAGGACTTCAAAGATATTTATGTCACTGCTTCCAAAACTTAAGGCCATGCCAGGTCAAGGAGAGTAACTGGGATGTGAAGTTAAGTTTGGGGACACAATGCTACATAACAAACAGTGCATCTCTCTCAGGAACTCAGGTAGCTGACAGCAGTGGCCTGGTGCACAAGAGGTGTCACTGTGGATGTAAGTATGACCGTGACCCTCACTTGCATGTGCTTGACATTTCTCAAAGCTATCATTGTGTTCTTTGTGTGAGTCTCACACTACGAGTTGACAAGGATAAGGATTAACATTCCCATTTCACAGGTCAAAAAACAAAGAGCTGCTGGGTACGCCGAGGCTGGGGACTCATGGATGCAACAAGGACAATATCCCATGAAGAGAGAGACACAAGGGGGTTTTAAGCCAAACGCAGCTTAGGTGAATCAAGAGACATCCTTTCCTGCACCCACCTCCCACTGTCGTGGCTCCTGTCCCTATAAAAGACGGTGGCAACCTGAGGACAATCCTAAGGAGAGGCCCTGTTGGTGGGGAGCTATCTCACCAGAGAACTGAAGGGGAAAGGTTTGGGAGGACATAGTCTTTAGAGAGGAAGTTGAGCAGTGGCAACAAAAGTTACCCATCGGCGAAAACAGCTGGGGAGCCATCTGTCTGGGAGAAGCCTCCTGCTCATTTCATTGCCCCCCTTCCTGCATTTGTAAGTGGCTTGGCTGCAGATAGGAGGCGGTTTATAGCAGAGGGAACAGAAGGAAACCAGTTGGCCCTTGGATAACCTTGGCCTCATTAGCATCCAACCAAAGCCCACTGCGCTATTGACTTCTAGTAAATATCCATCCATTGAGAAGATGTCCCTAAGCCCTGCCTCAGGGGTGTTCAGACACCAGACAGAGCCTTCTTGCTCCTCCGCTGCCCAGCTTTGTGATTCAGGAGAGGCTGTCTAATCGTTCTCCTCTCCTCCCAGCAGCATCCCAGCTCGGAAGCCACTCCATCTTCCCGGGAGGGGACAGTCAGCGGGAGGGGGAGAAGGAAGGCTCCATGGTCACCTTTCAGAAAGTCTCCCATTCTCTCTTTCTAAAGGACCAAACAAATAAATCCTGGAAAAGCAGTTCAGTAAGTGAAGTATACACAATTATATTTCTAACCGCTTTGAAAACTTTTATTTTTTGTACAGCAAATGACACATTATCTCTCCAGAGGTCAGGGAATAATGCAGTTGGATTCTTGCAACATTGCGAGAGTTAATGTTTCTATTTGCCATTGTGTCCTGTTCAAAGAAAGGCAGCTGGTCACCTGAGGTTACCACAACACGGCACGGAGATGGTGGAATCCACCAGAAGTGCTTTGATAATGCTGGACACCATTGTGCAGGGAAGGACCCCTCCTTGTCCGCGCTGCATCACCAGCTCCCAGTGCTAAGGAGATAAGCGATACTATCCTTGGAGTGTCAGAGGTAGGGCTCTCCAGAAGTTGCATTCATAATTCCCTTGAACTTGAGGACTTCGATTTTTTAATAGTATTTGAAGCACATAATTCAATAGAAGTGTCACTCTAATATAATAATTGCAAAGGAAATTGAACCACAAAGAAGTACTATAAACTGCGATTTACCTTTATTAGAGTATGTAAACTGGTAATGTTTTCTCATCAAGAAACCCCCCAGATATCTTTCCTTTCCATCTTTTGAATGGTCGCCATCATTTCTGCTGCCCTCTTAAGCAATACCTTTGCTGCTTCTTAGATTTCCAATCGGCATCTTTGCCCCCTCTTAAAATGCTTATTATTGCAAAGTGTTTATATTAATTGCTTTGGCAAAAGCTTCATGATGTAAACTTCAGCTAAACTCTTTATTGTCAAATGTCAGCCTAACATTCTACCTAGAACTTTTTTTACATTTGTGAGTGCAAGGGACACAAAAGTGTTTTGTGTATTTAAAGGACCGTATAAGTATAAGTTGCCGTTATTGTGATTCTATGAGTCTTTCTTAAAATGAAACTGCCTTTACAGCATAGAACAAAACAAGAAGCCGTTTCATTCTCTTCAGGAGGCATTGCTTATATTAAATAACTCTCTGAATTATCAGTATTATTATTTTGGACAATTGATAAGCAGTGGAGCACTTCATCTTTTATTTCTGTGGAAATATTCAACCTGTCACTTTGCACACACCCCACCCCCATGCATTACTGAGTCACTCTGTCACCCTTTCCCTCACTCTGGATTCTGATCCACGGTTATAACCACCCTCTTCCCACTTTCCTTCCTCAGTTTACTCCTGGGGACCATTTGGCATGAGACTGACCCAAGATAGGAGACCACTCAGGAACTTAAATCCATGTACTTCTAAAAATGTTCTTCATTCCCAGAATTGCAGGAACCTGGGGAATGCTTCAAATTTAGTTAGAGGAGAAAAATCCAGAGGAGAGAGAAAATTAAGGAACAGAAAAAATACAAAAGAACAGGAGCAAGGAGCAAAAGAAAGGAAGGGAGAGAAACATGAGGGAAGAAAGCAAGAGAGGCTGACCACGCACATCCTGGACAAAGTCTCCAACTTGGAGTTAAGTGAGAGGAACGGGACACGCACCCATTAGGATTGCCGTGATATAACATCTGTATTTATGAAGATAAGAACGCCAATGGGATTTACCAAAGTGAAAGGACATATGTTAGGTTGGCAGGACTATAAATATTCTTCACTCTGTCTTCAGGACATCGTATCAGGAACTGTCTTTATCATAAAGGGTAGAAGAAATGAGATGTTAAGGGAAAAAGTGCAAAAGCACAGCCACAGCTGCCATTTCCACATCCTCCAGCAGCACAGCCCAGCACAGCCTGTGCGGTACTGGAGTCCATGGGCCTGAGAGCAGAGGACAGGGAACCCGAAACTTCCTCCTTAGTTGACTACATCCTTCTGTCTTCATACAGGGCCAAGCAGGCTTACAGGATGAGCTGAGGAGACGGGGAAGCCGGGAAGGAGCTTTATACTGTGATGTGCTGACCTCAAGGGACTTGGTTAGAAGTCCTCATAAGGCCAGTATGGCAGGCACAGCCCCTAACAGGACTTAGTGACTTTTCCTGGATGTTTGCATTGAACTATTTTTTTTTTTCCCCCGAGGCAAAATCTCACTATGTCGCCCTTGGTAGAGTGTGGTGGTGTCACAGCTCACAGCAACCTCAAACTCTTGGGCTTAAGTGATTCTCTTGCCTCCACCTCCCAAGTCACTGGGACTACAGGTGACCGCCACGATGCCCAGCTGTATTTTTTGTTGTAGTTGTCATTGTTGTTTAGCAGGCCCAGGCCAGGTTTGAACCTGCTAGCCCTGGTGTATGTGGCTGGCGTCCTAACCACGGAACAACGGGTGCCAAGTCAGAACTATTTTTTTAGTTAAAAATTTTCTCACTATTTTCTGTTTCAAAAAACCACACACAAAGAGAACAATCCCCACAGCAGCACATACAGAGGGTGCCAAAAAATGTATACATGTTTTAAGAAAGGCAAAAGCTGTATTAAAATTGTACTCCTCAATATATACCAACAACAAAAGATTATAGTCCTCAATATATACCGACAACAAGTCAAGGTTGATGGCTCTTGTTATTGCAGAAGTCAAAAGTATTATAAATTACAAAAATTCAAAAGGATGATGTAAAGAAAAAGCCCAGAGCATCCCATTAATAGGTAAACAATGTAATTAAGCACTTGACTTGAGTTGTCATTCCTACCTGGCCACTTTGGTAGCCCCACTGGCCATCAGTCATCCCTATGGCTGTGGGAGGGGCATCTTCCCTGCCTTGTTGGGCTGCTAGGAGAGTGAGAGGGACTAGAGTTTGCAACAGGTGCTGCCTGTTTGAGGCATCTTAAGTCCTTCACAGGTGCAGGTCTCATTCTGTTCAGGCTCAAGCATTCTTATTTATTCCTATTCACTTCACTGAGCCTCTTCTACTTCAAGAGAATGTAGAATGATAACCTGGGCCCAACATTACTTGTTATCACACATCTTTAACTTTGCCACTGGTTAAATCATAACTCCTCAAATGTCCTAATCACACACAGTCAAAATCTTGTCAAACACGCTGGCTTGACAAGTTCCAGTATGTAAAGGGTGGGGGGCAGCAGGGTGTTTGCTAGATGGACTAGGAAAAAGGAGTTCCAAGTTTAAGTCCAAATTGCTGCAAAGCTTTGTTGAGTGACCTTGAGCAAGACACTTTGTTTCTTAGGGCCTTAGTTTTCTTATCTGTAAAACGAAAGGAAATGGTCAGAATCAAGACTTTTCAAAAATGTGTTTTGTATTCAAATCAAATATCACCCCAAACAGAGGTGTTCTGGCTGCATTTGGTACCTGATGACCCCCTCCCAGCTTGGCGGCCCTGGCTCTGAACAGGTGGACTTCAGGCTGTCCGCAAGGCCACAGAACAGAGCTGGAAACATGGCGTTTTACACTCTCCTGAGCCACTCAGCAATCTAACAGTCCGCGATTTTACATACTGCTGTTCTGCTTTACCAACTCCTGGTCAGAAGACACGACTGTCTTATTTACTTCTTTTTTAAACGATGCCAGTATACAACAAAGCCAATTTATCACATTGCTTCCTTCACTTCCATTTTGAGACAGTTAAAAAATATTTTACCCAGGATTGTGCTCTACTGAACACCTGTCATTTTCTTGATTTTTTGTTTTAATTTCTTTCATTCCTGGCATCTCCATGTGGAGTTCCTTAAAGACTTTGTCCCCCAGATAGACTTGTCTATCTAAGAGTGAGGAAGGAACAGGCAAGTTAGATTCTGGGTGCTGGTTATTTGGGAACATCTCTCTCCTCTTCCCCTGCCCTCGGGGTGTTCGTCTTTCAGACTTCAGCCCCAGCTCTTTCCTTCTCCCTGCAGACATCCTCTAAACTGGCCCTAGTACTGTCTGCAGCAGCATTGCCTTGGAGGCATTTTCAAAACCACAGAGTCCTGGGTCTCTCGTCCCATATCCACTGATACAAAATCTCTGAGGTCTGAGTTTAGGAAAGTACATGATAAAATTAACACCCAAACTGGTTTTCATCTCGTCTAAATTTCAAAAGCTACCTTCCTTTCAAATCCCTTTCCCCAGTTCCCCGTGTCCCATTTCCTCATCTCCCTCTTCTGGTCTCCTTTCCCCTCAGTTTTCATCCTAATTACCAGCTAACTGGTGGATGTTACTGCTACTTAAATGCGCCCACACTCTGGATCCCTAATCATGTCCATTGTGCTTCTCAAAGCTAAGTCAAGAATTGCTGCCTTTTTATTTCCCTCTCTCTATATATATTGTGGAAGGAAGCAGGTCCCGGTGGCTTTTGTTGTGCCTACTTCTGGGCTGAGCTCCATTTGCTGGTGAACAGGGCTTATCTTCACTCTCCCCCTCTAAATACTGTAACATTCAGCATCCTTTCATGTCTGTGCTTTTAAAGTAAATCTTTGGACAATTAAAGATATGAAATGGCTAAATAGAGTTCTGCAGGCGTTGTTCTCTCCTTTTTAAAGGTTTAATCACACTTAATGGCTCTCTTCAAAACTTGAATTTTCCATTTTGGTGTTTTGACTCCATTGAAAGAGTTTACTAATATTCTTTCAAAAGTATTCTCTGCTCAAATGAGCTATTCAATAAAGTTTTATGCCATGCTATAGGATTTGCACTAAATGGAAAATAATTTAAAGAGAGATCAGAGTTGGGGGTGCTGTTCCTCTCGACAAGTTTTGTTAGCCAAGCCATAATCGTCAATATAGAGAGTGTATTAAAAGTTAGTGTGAAGGAGCAAGAATTATCATTCAGACATAAGGGAGACCGTTTCAATTGCAATTTCAATACCCCCTTTTTCCTTGAAGATAGTTCATTATTCAGCCTTGTGATTTTATAAAGGGGAATTTGTCATAAATTCCCTTCTGTCTTCCCTCCCTCCTTCCCTATTCTCTTCCTACCTATTTTTCCTTCCTGAAAAGTAGTGGACAAAGGAGTAAGGGAAGGAAAAGGAGTCTATTTTATGACCAACCATCTGCCACAGATTCTTTTATTCAGTAAATCATCTTGACTTTTCCCTGCCTTGATCCTGCTGAAATACATCTTGCTCTTACTTGTCACCGTCAGGAGGAAGAAGCTGGCTGGACACTGAGTCCCCCCTGGGTCATACTCAAAGTCCAAATGATAGAATTTGCCTCTTGAAAGGGAAATTTAGTGGAAAATAAAAGCCAGCACTCCCTGACAGCATCTTCACTAACCCCCAGACTCTCTGGGGTTGGCACTAATATGACTCTGTGATATGGCATTAATGAGATACATTGTCTTAGACAAGGAAAACCATGACTATATGTCTGTCACTGAATAGGGACACCTCTTCTCCCTGCCTATTATCTCACTGCCTTCATTCTTTTTTCTTAGAAATAACCTGTAAGTGCTTACAATGTGCCCTGTAGTGTGCTAAGCTCCAGGACAAATTTAAGAGAATTTTGACCTGACCTTGAGGAGTTTAATATTTGGGTCAAAAAAAAAAAAAAAGCTATGTAGGTAATAGAAAGAACACAGATGACAGTGATATCTCACCCAGACATCACTCGCTAACCATATCTCTGGGAAGGCATTTAACTTTTCTAAGACTTAGTATTTCTCTTCTGTGAAAAGGGTTGCTGAAATCAAACAGCATTTGTGGCTATCAGAAAGTATCTCATCAACGTGTGGATTTGTTGTTCTCTCTCTCCCCCTTCCTCCTTGATGTAAACTCCAGTAGGGCAGGAACTTTGGCTGACTACTCACCCTCACCTCTGTACCCTCAGTGCCTACGGCAGTGGCTGACCTCAAGCAGATACTCAATAAATAGTTGCTGAATGGATGCATGTATCATAGCTAATAAAATCTTCATGAAAACTGAGCTACTAACCTTGACCTGGGCTTACAGGCTTGGTAGGATTTGCAAAGACCAGAGGAAAGAAGAATATTTCAAAAAGATGAAGGCAGATGGGGGAAAGCGAGGTTAAGAGATAGTGAAGATAAGATAATGAGGGCAAAGATAAAGAAGACATCAGTCTTCTTCCAGGAGTACTGGGACGTGTCCTGAGAAAAGTGGACTTGGATTTTGAATGGTCTTAAGTTGGGGAATTAGCCAGGGGGGAGATACTAAAAGGTTCTGATCAGGGGCATTAACTTGAAGAAAGTAATGTTTTAGGAAGATTAATCAGGTAGCAAGACTGAGGGTGATAGAGAAACAAATTAGGAGGGTATTGTGTTATAACTGAGGCATCATGGGACAAGACTTGAATTAGAGTCATTGGAGTGGGAATCTAAAGAAAGGAAGAACTGGGACATCATATTTATTTATATGATAAAACATGATATATGAAATAAACCAAGGATCAATGGAACTGGATAGCTGAGAAGCTATGAAGAAATGAGGAGAAAAAGCACTTAAGATACAAAAACAAGGGTTCTGATAGAATCAATAGAAATAGGAAAATGGGAGGCCAGGTATGTTGGCTCACACCTATAATCCTAGCAGTCTGGGAGGCAGAGGCGAGAGGATTGCTTGATGTCAGGAGTTCTAGACCAGCCTGAACAGCATAGTCAGATCCTAATCTCTAGAAGAAAGAAAGAGAGAGAGAAGGAAGGAAGGAAGGAAGGAAGGAAGGAAGGAAGGAAGGAAGGAAGGAAGGAAGGAAGGAAGGAAGGAGAGAGAGAAGGAAAGAGAGAGAGAAAGAAAGAAAAAAAAAAACAAATTAGCTAGGTGTAGCACTCACCTGTGGCACCAGCAACTTGGGTGGCTGAGGCAGGAGGATTGCTTAAGCCTTGAGTTTGAGGCTGCAGTGAGCTATGATGATGCCACTGCTCTCACACCCAGGCAGCAGAGCAAGATCCTACCTCAAAAAAAGAAAGAAAGAAAAGAAAAAGAAGGGAAAGAAGGATGGAAAAAAGGAAGGAAGGAAGGGAGAGAGGGAGGAAGAGAGAGGGAGAAAAGAAAGGAAGAAAGGAAGGAAATGGGGAGAAATTAATAAAAATGTTCTAGTTGTTAAGATACTGGTGGAGCACCCAAGTGGAAATGTCTAGTAGGCTGTGGAGCTAAAGAAGGACATGTAGGTGAGAGCTGATAATAAATGTGGCAGCCATCCCTTTGACGGAGACTGAGGAAACCACGGGAAGGGATGGTTTCTTTGAAGAAAAGAATGAAGAGGAGAGGCCCAAGGGCAGAATCAGAGAGAAGGAGTCAGTTGGAGGTGAGAAAAGAAAGAGGAATATGAGATCAGAACAGGAATGGTCAGGGAAGTACAAGAAAGACATGTAATTAATGTACAAATCATTACAGTGAAGATCCTTCTTAACGACAAGAAAATGGTCAGTGATATTAAGTGCTACCAATAAGATGTCAAGGGGAATGAAAAATCAGAAACTTAGATCTGCCCATTGGGAGGTTATTGAGAAGAACAGGAGAGAGACTGAAGGGTTTTCCCATGTGGAAACTTATTTTATAAGGAAACTTTACACATTTTCGGCCTTTCTGTAAGAGCACATGCTGGAAAATCCTATGTTCCCTTATCACCTCCCATCTGCAAGGAATGCCCGGTGGGTAAGTCCATTTATACACCCTGTGACGGCAACCCAGTTTGTATGATTGATTGGAAGTAGGTCAACAGAGATACTCATGAATTTCACCTTCTATGAGAAGAACACATGATTTCTTACCCTACCTAACATCTTCCATCAACCACTTTCTTTGTTTTGCCTTCTTCTGGGACCAAGATCTTACAAACTGCATGTTTTCACAATTCAGGGAGGAAAAAGTAGTAAAAAGTCAAACAAGCCCAAGTCAAGTGAAGGCCATGTTGGGCAGCCAAATTCCATTAGCTACACATCTGCTCTAACCCTTACACTTCTAGGTTGTTGCCAGTCAGCTTACTAATATTTGGGGCTGAATTTGAAAATAGCCCCATCTCTAAGATAATTCTGCCAGTCTTCCCATGAAGGCTTGGATTTCTGAGAAAGAAAATGAAGCTATTAATCCACAGGTAAAGGTCAAGCTTAAAATACAGATGCTAAACTATGACCCTACCCCCACCACCACTTGATTTAAGTTAATCCTAAAGAACAAATAATGTGCAAATAAGAATAAAAATCAAAAAATGACACTATAAGAAGATTTTTTTAAATATAATGTCTCTATAAGTTGGTGTTAGGAAATGGTTTCAAATTTCTTAGTGCAGTGGACTTTGGGTACCTATTCTGATAAAGTTGTGGCTGGTGGGGGTGAAGCAAGCGTAGGGGAGGGGGGAGGGGGAGGAGGGGACCTGAAGTTTATTTGCTTATTTAGTTGAGGGAAGTTTCTTTGATTCAGAAAACATTAAGAGTCTAGGCCTGGCAGCATGGTGGCTCAAGCCTGTAATCCCTGGCAGCATGCTGGGAGTCTTAGCTGGTACCTGGGCTCAGGAGTTTGAGACCAGCCTGAGAAAGGAGCCTGAGACTCTGTCTCTAATAAAAACAGAAAAATCAGCTAGGCTTTAGGGTGGGCACCTGTAGTCACAGCTGTTTAGGAGGAGACTGAGTAACTAAGGTTGTAGCAAGCTAAAATGATGCCACTGCATTTTACCTAGAGAGGTGAAGGGAGACTCTATACCCTCCCCCCAAAACAAACAAACAAAAAAAAAGACTATAGAAGGCCTACACTGGAGGCTGGAGATACAGTGGTGAAAGTTACACCCTCGGCCTTCAAGAGGCTCTAATTCTCGGTGGCCCTGGGCAGACTCAGGGGCAGATCATTTGAAATCTAAGGGAGATGTGAGAAGAGAGAACAGCTGGTTATGTCCCAACTGAGGAGGGGGGGTCCTAGTCCTAACCACAGGTGGGGTAGGTCACAAAGTCTTTATATGGGTGAATAAAGGGACCTTAGCAATGAGAGGCCTGTCTTCTTCTCTGTAGCAGAATTTAAAAAGATACGCCTTCCCAGGGACACTGTGGGAATATCTGTCTCCCTTAGTCCCTACCCCCATTCTCTTTTCTTGGAGGAGGAGTGGAGAAGAAACAGTCACTGCTCAAGAAGGCTAAGGAGGTGCTTATTAATACTTGCAGGCTAGCTCCACCATCCAGACTTAAAAAGAAGATAGACTAGGACCTTCCAGGGATTGGGATCCATTAACTCCCTGGTGGAAGTCTTGAGCATGACAATGATAGTTTCCACAGGGTGGCTGCAGAGGAGGATGCTGTCTGCGACCTGTCAGCCTAGGGCCTGTCACAGAGGCCTGGACACATGCTGGAATAGGTCAGGACAGGCGACCAGGAGCAGGTGGTCAGAGGGACATCTCACTCCCACCCCATGGAAGGAAACAACCTTTCTCTGATTGGCCCTTTGAGGAAAGCTAGACGGTGGCAGAATAGGAGGACTTTCCAGACCCCTCTTAGAAGGCAGGGTTCTTAGCTTCAGGCTTAAATGGGGGCTCTTGCACTGTCTGGTTCTGATGAAAGGCCTTGAGAGGAATTCACACTCTGGTGAGCACCTGGAGGTTGCACTTTTCAAGGTTTTGCATTGACTCCACACCCTCTTCCCTGAGAGTGTCCACCGTGAAACTGTCAGAGGCATCCCTGCTGGGATACATGGGATCCAGAGGCCGAGGCCAGCTTGGATGGTGTGGTAGAATCAGAGCTTTCGAGTTTTCAGGGAGTCAGGAGGCATTTGGAACAGAGAAGGTCGTTTGACTTTAATCTCATATTTATTTATTTATTTATTTATTTATGAGACAGAGTCTCACTCTGTCCCTGGGCTGGAGTACCGCAGTGTCAGCTTAGCTCACAGCAACCTTACACTTCTGGGTTCAAGCAATCCTCCTGCTGCAGCCTTCTGAGTAGCGGGAGCTACAGGCACCTGCCATGATGCGTGGCTAATTTTTCTATGTTTAGTAGAGGTGGGATCTTGCTCGGGCTAGTCTCAAACTCCTGAACTCAAGTAATCCATCCGTCCTGGCCTTCAGTGCTAGGCCTCTCATTTTTATTTTTTGTTCCTCAGACTCTGATAGCAGAGACTTGCCAGTAAGAGGGTCCGAGGGAGGCTGATCCCCAGCCCTTAGCAACTGGAGGACGAGGGGAGAAGAAGGGCCACAACGTGCTGGGAATTAACCCTGCTGACTCCCCAGCCCATTGCCTCTGGCCAGCTGTTCTTGGCTCTAGGAGATTTGAAGTCTAAGAAACAGACCCTCATCCCACTCCACCGAAGTTTTCATTTCCTAGAGAAATAGCTTCCCTCTCTGCACGTTTCCTTCAACTCTCAGGAAGACCCGAGCAAGCCCATGAAGGTGATACACCTGGTACTTCACTGGGGCTGTTTATTTCCAGTCGACAAATATTGTGCCAACGTTCACTTCAATTAGGGGACACATTTGACAATCTGACTACTCCATCTGATGCCTCAAGGGCAAATTTCAGCTCTTTCAGGAAGGGATGGGCCAGCAACGAATTCGTATGAATAAAATATACGGAGAAGGAACATTTGCGGCAGTTTGGGGAAACCACCTTCTGCAGCAAGGAGAGCAAAATGTCTACATGAAAAAAAAAATCACATAAATAAAGCATGGGCCTTAAACTGCTGGAGGCTGGGAATTCAGTGAAGGCGGCGGTGCCTGCTTGCCCTTCACTCTGCCTGGGGTTGGGAATTCAGGACTGAGGGTCAGAAAGAGCTTAAGACATCAGTAATTCTATGGAAGGAAACCGTTGCGGCAGAGTTAAACTTGATAAGAACCTTACTAATTCATTTCGGCTTTTAAAATCACCCTAGCAACCAGAAGCTTTTCTTGGTGTTTAATTTTAATCTTTCTGTCTAATTCCCTTTCTTCTTTATTATTACCCTGAAGATAATCAGAAAAAAAGCTCAGCATCCCTTTTTATATAGCTTTCCGCAAGGACAGGGTCCCACTGAGAGAGCTCTTCTGGCTCCGAATTACCCCTGGAGCCGTGTATTCCTTTTGCTGCTGGTGGCAGAGCAGAGGGACATGCAGGGTCCCTGTGCACTGTGGAGCTGCCCTGGGCAAGTGCCATCAGCTTGCTGGACTCCTGCATGCCCTTCAGGGAAGGAGAAAGTCATTCCTTCCCCATCTTGAAGAGTCTTCTGGGAATAAAGTCAGGTGATAGGAGTGGAAGGAAGTGTAAGTTTGGTAGAAATGAAGAGACTCTTGTCATTTGGTTCCTATTTTCCAAGCTGACCTGGTTGGTACAGTGAACTCCCAGGGGCAACTCAGTCACTGAGATCAGACAGTGAAACCCCAAATTGCCTTTTGGTCAATGCCTTTTAGACTGTGCATGTGTCTAGTTCCCTAGTTCGTGAAGCCTGGGTCATGTTAAACACCTGTGTATGTAGTGGCTTACCAAAGGACCTCACCCAGCTTCTACATAATCTTGTTAAAAGCATATGATTCGTTTTTCATTTTAATACTAATGACAGGTATTTTTCTCTTTTCATAAGGAAAAGTTGTTTTACGTAAACATCTGTTGTTGGAATTGAGAGAAATCTCTTGATGGTGACCATCCATACCACTGTTTGACTTACTCTTAAAATATTTTAATTTCTATCATTATTAGCAAAATGGCTGCAATAGCATCTAATTGAAATGAATTATTTTTGCTATAGGAGAGTTCTTGGATTTGCACTAGCATTTGACACATCTCTGGATGTTGTTCACTTCTTTCATTTTCTTTCATTAATTCAGCAAAGATTTATGAGTGAGGATGAAGTAGGATGCTGGGGAAGCTATGAATTAAAGATTTGTTTCCTCCTTCTAGGACAGTGGTCCCCAACGTTTTTGTCACTGGGATCTGCTTTCATGGCAGACAATTTTTCCATGGACTGAAGGTGGGAGGATGGTTTCAGGATGATTCATTGCATTCCATCTCCACCTCAGATAATCAGGCTTTAAATTCTCATGAGGAGCACGTGACCTAGATCCCTCACATGTGCATTTTACAGTAGGGTTCATGCTCTTATGAGAACCTAATGCTGCCACTGATGTCACAGGAGGTGGAGCTTAGGCGGTGAGGCAGGTGATGGGGAGTGGCTGTAAATACTGATGAAGCTTCTCTTGTTCACCTGTTGTTCAGCTCCTGGTGTGTAGCCTGGTTCCTGACAGGCCACAGATCAGTACCAGTCTGAGGCCCAGGGTTTGGGGACAGCAGATCTAGAAGACAGAAAGACAAAGAATGATAGCCTCCTGAAGAGGGAAAATGTATCAGGGTGAGAGAATGCATTGAACTCTGCTTGGAGTTGTCTGGAAGGCTCAATCTGAAACTCAGAACATGAGGAGGAACTTGAAATGTGAAAAAGTGAGAAGAGCACATCAGGGAGAGGGGACTGCCATGTGAAAGTGGGGTCCCTGCCGGGGGCAATGCAGCTCTGACTTGGAGAGCTGGATTTAGTTTTCCCCTTCCTTCCTTCCCCCCCTCCTCCCTTTTTCTCCCTTGTTCCTCCTTCCCTTCCTTCCTTCCTTTCTTCCTTTCCCCCTCTTTCTTTCTTGCTCTTTCCCTCTCCCTTTCTCCTTCCCATCATTTTTCCCATCTTCTCTTTCATCCTCATGACTCTTAATTTTGGTCTTACCTCAAATACAGATTAGTAGGAATAGAGATAGAAATTAAAAAAAAAAATTAGCCAGGTATCTAATCTTTAGACAACTCCCCCAATTTCAGGAGTGGTTTTATTCCTCTAATAACACCCTTGCCCCAGCACTGAGCAGCTATGAGACAACCTTTCCTCCCTCTTAGTCATCCCAAGGGTTTGGGGAGACCCATGCTACTGCCTTCATCCCTGACACCTGGCTGCATATTTTCTACAGACGTGAAAAACTCATTTGAATAACCCAAGAACTCCACTGGGCACCTAGAAGATGGTTGGGTGAGCAAAGGGGGCACCAAGCCATTTGGGAGTTCAATAAGCACCCAAAGGCAGAGGTGTGGGGGCAGAAGCCATTTATGTGTCTGCCCTTCCTAGCATTAACTGGAAACAAAGTGTGTGGACAGCCCAGTCATCACTGCAGCCTTTACAGAGACACAATGTCAACAGGACATTACTATGTGAGTCTCATTAGAACAAAGCCTTATTTAAATTATTAAGATTCTTTTCATTTAATCCATCTCACCCATATAGCCCCAGTTATGAGAGATTATTAAATCAATACCCTCCTGCTCTGATTTTCAAAAGTCTTTAAAAGAGCAATTGCCCCAGATATTGGCTGTTGTGACCATGCAGTACAGCATTGCTGTCACCAAAATTCATCTGGCTGTGCTTTTGAGCTAAACAACATGCATCCTCAGACTTCATAAATTCTCATTCCTTTGTCCATCCAGAGAGCAGAAATTCATGACTTGATCTCAATCAAATAGTGTAAAAACTCAAACAAAAATACATCTGGACAGACAAACAGGATGCCAGGTTTTTGCTTGATGAGAAGGGAAATAGCTCAACCCTGGCCCTTTGAAATGAAGGCTTTATCTCAAAAAATGCTCATGGAACCTTAACAGAGTCACCGAGACCAGCTTCCCTTATAATATACAACATAAACTAGATATGGAGCTCATTTTGCTCAGTGCTTTGTGACCTGGAAAACATTTTGTTGGAGCCTTAAAAAAAATTAGCCCGTGTTCATTTTTTCCCCCCCAAATGTGATGATCATCATTTTCTGTTCCTTTAGCCCAAGTGAACAGCAGCCAGTGAGCTGGGGCAACAAAAAAAAAAAGGCTCGCAATTTCCGGACAGAGCTAACAGGCTGTTAAAATTCTGTCCTGCCCAGCCTTCATGTTCATGTTTAGGGAATCAGAAGGCTAAAACTGCAAGAGAAAAATAGATGATGATCACTAAGTAGATTGAAGGGTAAACAACAACAAAACACTACTAACTGGTCAGTTCAATAATCCATTACCCACAAAACTGATTACTAATGCTGTTTGTCTGAATATGTATTTTCCTTAAACAAAAGAAAGCAAATTTATCTTGTGTTGTGTAGGTAGACAGAGGTGTGGTATATTTTTTAATAGAGGGAGATCTGCTGTTGAAAGCAAAAGCAAAGGTTACCTGGGCTGAGATCTCACTAGACGGAGAGGGAAGCTTACAGTTGTTAAATTGTTCCTTCCTCCTTCTGCTCCCCAATTCCTCCCCCCAGGGCTGATCTGGGGGAGGGTCTCTGTGCGTGGACCAGCAGCAGAGTCCATGCAAATGTTCTTTAATTGTGTTCTAGCCATTACTCCATGGTGGAGGCTTTTAAGATAATGTATGAATATTCACTTTAACCACTGTAAATGAAGCAGCGGCTGTGGGTTTATGTGGTGTGTGTGTATGTGACACAGAGAGAGATTTCTTCCTGAGTTATTTATTTGATAATGATATTAAATATTAGAAACTCTAACAGCTGGTGTGTTTATCCTGACTTGAGTGTATTAACCTCTTTAGTCCTTTTTTCCAGAAGAAGGATTCAGCATCGCAGATTTGACTGTCAGCTGTAGTGCCTGGCGGCCCCGCTGATTGGCATGCTGACAGGATCTAAAGTCCAGAGCAGCAAGTAAACATGGATGACATTGCACTGAGCGAGGGGGAAAGACAGCACATGATGACTTGAGGCACCTGCAGCTGCTTGCACCCGAATCAAAGTAAAGGCTGCACTCACTGGAATGGAAAAACACTGAATTTACTGAGAGTACATGGGCTCTGTGGTAGGTGAGGGAGGGGAGAGCTCAACAGAGGACATGGGAGGGGAAGATGGAACTCTGAGCACTGGCCTCCTGCCCACTGACAATATTCAGAGAGCTGAAGTACCTCGGGGGATGTCCTTGGGTCCCAAGGATCATTGCCTCCCACATGACATGTGGGATCAGCAGCAGCCCAGGCTGGGCTGACAGATCAGTGGAAAATGGACAGTCCTGTGTAGGCCGAGCTCCTGAGTACCAGTGAGCTGGAGGACGAAGGTGCCATTCACTTACAAAACATGGAACAAATCTGAGAATTACCTTTTACTGGTTGTGTGAGTTTCGGTCTCTCGGTCTCTGTTTCCATATCTGTTACAAGGCAATAATTGTATATGCCCGTGCATGGGCGTGGTCACAGTGGGCCATAATTAAATAAGATAATGAATGAATGAAACACAAATATAAAGAATTATAGGCATACCTTGGAGATGGTATGGCTTTACCTGCAAACCACCACAAAGAAGTAAATATCCCTGGAAGGAGAGTCGTACAAATTGTTTAGTTTTCCAGTTTATATAAAAGTCATGTACACATTAGGTTGTAGTCTGTTAAGTGTTCAATAGCATTATTTCTAAAAAGCACACTGGGCATACCTGAATTCTAAAGTACTTTATTAGTAAAAATGCTAAGAATTATTTCAGCCTTCAGGGAATTGTAATTTTTTGCTAGGGAAAAGTCTTCATTCTATGTTGATGATGGCTGCTAACTGATTAGAATAGTGATTGCTGAAGGCTGGGGTGGCTGTGGCAATTTCTTAAAATAGACAACAGTCAAGTTTACTGCATCAATTGACTCTTCCTTTCATGCAAGATTTCTCTGTAGCATGTGGTGCAGTTTGATGGCATTTTACCCACAGTAGAACTTCTTTCACAGTTGGAGTCAATCCTCTCAAACCCTGCCTCTGCTTTGTCAGCTAAATTTAGGCAGTATTCTAAATCCTTTGTTGTCATGTCAACAATGTTCACAGCATCTTCACCAGGAGTACGTTTCATCTCCAGAAACTTCTTTCTTTGTTCATACAAAAGAAGCAACTTCTCATCCATTGAAGTTTGATCATGAGACCGCAGCAATTCAGACATATCTTCAGATTCCATTTCTAATTCTAGTTCTTTTGCTATTTCTACCATATCTGCAATTACTTCTTCCACTGAAGTCTTGAACCCCTTAAAGTCATTCATGAGGATTGGAATCAATGTCCTCCAAAGTCCTGTTAATGTTAAAGACCTGCTACCATGAATTGTAAATGTTCTCAAGGCCATCTAGAATGGTGAATCCTTTCCAGAAAGAATTTCCTTCCAATTCACTTCGTTCAGATTCTTCAGAGAAATTTCTATCTATGGCAGTTAAAACCTTACAAAATGCATTTTCTAAATAACACTTGAAAATCAAAATTACTCCTTGATCTATGAGTTACAGAATGAAAACATTTGTCTTCTTGTACATTTTTATCAGAGCTCTTAGGTTATCATGTGTATTGTCAATGATAAGTCATATTTTCAAAGGAATCACTTTTTTTCTAATCAGTAGGTCTCAATAGTGGCTTTAAAATAATCTGTAAACTATGCGGTAAACAGATATGCTGTCACCCAGGCTTTGCTGTTCCATTGATGGAGCACAGGCAGAGATTTAGCAACATTCTTAAGGGCCCTAGAATTTTTGAAGTGGTGACTGCACATTGGCTTTCAATTAAAGTCACCAGTTGGATTAGCCTTTAACAAGAGAGTCTTCTTGTCCTTTGAAGCTGTGAGGCCAGGTATTGACTTTTTCTCTCTTGTTATGAAATCCTATGAGATGGCATCTTCTTCCAATAGAAGGCTGTTTTATCTACATTGAAAATCTGTTGTTTATTGTAGCCATCTTCATCAGTGATCTTAGTCAGATCTTCTGAATTACCTGCGCAGCGTCTACATCAGCACTTGCTGCTTCCCTTTGTACTTTCATGTTATAGAGACAGCCTGTTTTATTAAATCTCATGAACCAACATCTGCTACCTTCAAACTTTTCTTCTGCAGCTTTCTCACCTTTCTCTGTCTTCATAGAGTTGAAGAGAGTTGGGGACTTGCTTTGGATTAAATTTTGGCTTAAGGGAATACTGTAGCTGGTCTGATCTTCTATCTAGATCACTAAAACTTTCTCCATATCAGTAATAAGGCTGTTTTGCTTTCTTATCATTCCTGTGTTCACTGAAGTAGCACTTTTAATTTCCTTCAAGAACTTTTCCTTTGTGTTCACAACATGGCTCACTGTTTGCTGCAAGAGGCCTAGCTTTTCTCCTATCTCAGCTTTTCAGATGCCTTCTTTACTAAGTTTAATCATTTCTAGCTTGAGATTTAAAGTGAGAAATTTGCAACTCTTCCTTTCATTGGACACTTAGAGGCCATTGTAGGGTTATTAATTGGCCTAATTTCAATATTGTTGTGTCTTATGAAATAGAGAGGAAGAGGAGAGAGGTGGAAGAAGAGCCAGGGGCTGAAGCAATCAGAATGTACACAACATTCATCAATTATGTTTTCTGTCTTTTATAGGTATAGTTCATGGCACCCCAAAACAATTGTAATAATAACATCAAAGATCAGTGATCAAATCAGTGGTCATAGGTCACCATAACAGATAAGATAATAATAAAAGTATTTGAACTATTGGGAGAATTACCAAAATGTAACAGAGACAGGAACTGAGCAATTGCTATTAGGGAAAATACCACTAATAGACTTGCTTGAACAGGGTTGCTACAAATCTTCAATTTGTAAAACAAAACAAAACACAGTGTCTGTAAAGTGCAATGCAATGAGGTATGTCCATTTTAGTTTCCAGTTTCTTCTTAATCTATAAAAATTGCCTTTGAACCCTTCCTTACAGATAGCCCTCAAATTTTAAGACAGTAAATCATTTATAAGCATCTGCAACTTACTTTTCTCCTAGGGATTAAGTTAATAGTGTGGATTTCTTTCTGCAGGCTGGGCACATGGTCTTTTGCTCTCAAAGCTGAGCCCTGTTTTACAAGATGACTTGTTCCTCATCCCATGTTATGGACCTGAGGTCTCTGGAATTGTAACACAGGGAGGAGGAATAAGTCATCATATAAAACAGGGTTTGGGTTCACAAATAAGGTTGTTACCCCAGAAGAGAGTCACCCCACACCATTAAGGTCCTACAGTATGAAAACTGTGGCACCACAACACTTCCAGTAACCTTAATGGCATGACTGGTCCAAATTGGGGAGTGGGGTTGGTGTCAGGGGATGGAGATCCTGGCAGGAACACTGGTTGCATTAGGATGGTAAATAAGGTACTTTAGTTGCCCCAGAAAGCCAGAGTTATTCTTGTTTACCACAGGTTTTGGCATACAGTAGGTAAGTGGACTAATGAATGAATGAAGACATGAATTGGTGAACAAAAAATAAAGTCCATATGTCCAAGAGAGCACAGTAGACAGTGCATGCCAGCATGCAGCCACCTCATGGCAGAAGTTTCAGGGTGTTGGACAACTGTATGTGCCATCTTAGACCTCATTGCTCACCTGGATCCAAAGCCTTGGATCACTTGTTCCACTTCAGCTGCTGCTACAGAAATCAGTGAAAGCGCAGCCCAACCATGCCACCTGGCCTCACTCACACTGCATGCCTTGATCCTCACAAGTGGGCTGTCCTTGCTGCTGCTGTGGCATGACACACTGGGGACTTACTGGTATCCACACATGTGCTCCCCTAAAATGCAGGGCAGTTTCTGCCCTGACCAATGGGAGGCAGGATCGGGTGGGTACATTCTTCTCCTTTCCAATCTTCCCCATGACCTTTCCTGAGGCAGTGGTGCTTAGGGCCTCTGGGAAGGGAGCCATGAGATGAGGAGCACTCAATTATGCATTGTGTAGAACAGAAATCTAATGAGTTTCTAAGCTAATGTTATGTATTGAAGGTGTTCCACCAAAATTCATATGTTCAGACCCTAACACCCAAGTGATAGTATTTGGAAATAGGGTCTTTGAGAGATAATTTGGAGTAGATTATGTCAAGAGGGTGGGGCTGTCCTTATGGCATCAGTGGCCTTGTAGGAAGATGAGGAGTGATATTGCTCTGTCTCACTCCTCTCCACCTATAAGCCAGGAAAACTCAGTCATGCTGCCACCCTGATGTTCAGCTTTCAGCCTCCTGAACTGTGAACAATCAACTTTGTGTTGTTTAACTTACCCAGTGTGTGGTGTTTTGTTACCACAGCCTGAGACAACTAATACAGCCCCCAGTGCTGGTGACAACAACGAATGAAGAAAAAAAGGATGAGGGTGCAGAAGGATCGAGAACTCCCTGAAGCCGCTGTGCTGTGGACTCCTCAGTATTCACCACCCATGCTGGGGCTTCAGAGGCCAAGTGCAGAGACAACAGTGCTGCCTTCCCTAGCACTTGCCTCCACCCCCATCATTAGCACAGAGTACAGAAAGGTGATGGTACATGTGATGTAAGCAATAAAGTTATCAATTGTGAATTAATTCTACATATATTGATGGAGAACCTACGTATGCCTGGTGTTGGGTAAGGTTCTGAGGTGGTGGGAGTGGGAGTGGTGGAGGAGCAGAATCATAGAAATGGATGAGCCCTCCATCTTCCAGAGACCCTAGGAGTGGGGCACAGAGGCTGTACTGTAGGGGCTCAGAGAAGAAACTTCCCTGCATAAGGAGACACTGCAGATATGGATACCCAATGACAGATAGAATTGGAAAATAAACACAGTGCTAAGTGACGGTTCTGTGATGGGATGAAGGTGGGACCATCTAAGAGACAGAATGCTGAGAAATCTAGCAGGACCCGAGAATAGGCTTCTTATTTGGATCCCAAAGGATGTGTTTGTAGTTACCCGTGGGGAATGAAACATATTAAATAGTTTCCTAGATCAAGTGATCTCCACAAGTAGATCTCTTTGCTCCACCATCATCCAAACAGTGATGGAGCTCATTCCCACCTCCCATTGTGTCCCACACTGCAAGGACTGTATCCCACTGTATCGCAAGCCAATAGTTTATACTGAAGCCACAATGAGATTTCTATTTCATCCCTAACATAATTTTGCCCATATACTAGAATAGTCTCTGTCCCCAGACCAACCCTGAATTCTCATTCTTATTCCAAGTTTTTGCCCTTGCACTATGCCTACCACTGCATGAGTGGGTGGGGGGTAGGTGGGGTTGGGAGATTGGGAAGAAAAGAGAAGGGCCCCAATACTAGTATCAGCATTAATCTGCATCCAGTACTTGGAGTACAAAGAGATGGCCCCTTGCACATCTCTTCTAAGATGTGAAAAACCAGAAAGTAATGATTTGGGCTTTAGGAATATTGAAAGCAGCTTCCCAGTGTCTAAAGAAAAAGTGACAAAGTATCCACTCCTTTGGTTAGCCATTTGTAATGAAGAGACCTTGGCATGGAAGTGGAATGGTAAGAATTCTAAGAGGAGAGGTTTGATCTAGAAGACCTGAGGGAAAGTTCTCATAGATCTGCTGTTCTTTTCCTATCTTCAGCCCATTTTCAATGTGGGATAAGTCTATGCCTATCAGTTAGGAAGGTATAATATATGCCAAGTGAAATTGATGCTTAAGCCTTGTCTGTTATTTCTTTTATTTGCATTTTGATAGCCACCTCTTTTCTATCCATGGATTAATGTTTTATTCAAAGAAATGACTTCCTCATAGTGGAATTTCTAGTACCTGGCATCTTGTGGAGAATAGGTACGGGGGCATGAAAGCCTTTCCTGCTTTTCCTTTCCATGTTACCTCCATAAGCACCTGCATGTCTAGATTAAGAATTGGCAAACCATGATGGCAGGCTTAGCACCCTGCCTATTTGAATAAATAATATTTTATTGGAACACAGATATACCTATTTTTTAACCTATTGTCTATGGCTATCTTGAGCCCCGTGATGATAGGGTTAAGACCCACAAAGCCTAGAGTATTTTATTCTCTGGACTATTACAGAAAAGATGTGCCGATCCTAGTCAACGTCAATATATAACTTGGATTCACTCTAGTTTATAGATCTGTGTATGGTCCCATCAGAACCTGCTTTTGACCTATCTAAGGACATTTTCTATGGAAATATGTAGGATATAACAAGCCCTCTGTTCAGATATTTCCAAAAGCAATATTAATGCGATTATAAATTAAAGACTTCAACTGACATTATCTGATCATAAAACTTGCAATAACTCAATGGGGTGGATAGAATTAACCCAATTTTAGAGATAGTAAGTCAACTATTCTGAGAAGTTAGATAACTTTCCCTATGTCTCATAGCTGGCAAAGGGTAGAGCTAGGATTCATACCCAGGTCTGCGGTGTCATCTTAACTACTTCTCTACATTGCCTCAAATAATGGCAATAACCACTCTGTATTGAGCATTTATTAAATACCAGGCACTATGTAATTCAGCTTCTTCACATTTCTTCATTTCACCTTCACTTCAACTCCATCAGACTGGAACTTGCACCCTCACTTCATATACAAAATCTCCATAGCCTTTGTAAAGAATGGCTGGAAGTAAACAACAACGGTAATCAATGATGAAACTTGAAAAACCCTTCCCCTCTCCGAGCAAAGGCAGTTCTCTCTCCCTTCCTAGCAGTTAACTGTGCTCAGCTCTGGGGGGCTCACTGCCCTGTTACCTTCCTCCAGGCTGGGAGCACTGTCCACATCAGAGCAGCTGGACCTGCCTTTCAGAGTGGCAGGTGGTAGAGGGACTTTGCTTGTCTCATTGGGAGATGGGAGTGACAGAATGGACCAAAGCGTGGTTTGGCTGAAAAGATGACAGAAGTGTGGTTTCTCAGCTGTCAGCGTGCTCTGGCTCAGGAAAGGAATCAACACTGGTGTTTCCAGCTTCCCAACTTCCTGATACGTTGGAGCCACTGGGTCGCAGAGAAGCACCACTCTGGGCAACGGCACCGCCAGTGCGGCACACTCTACGGATGGTCTCTCGCGCTCCCAGCCCATCCTAACTGCCAGGACGATTTTATCATCTCCCACATGACTCTGATGTTAACTCATTATACCACCACAGGCACTTTGGGCCAGATGCACTAGGATAATCTATTGTCTGTGTAGAAAATTCATGGTGGTAAATTGCTAAAATTGCTATCTGTGACTTTCCCCAAGACCTTCAAGATGTTTGGTGCTGCCAGAAAGTCAAGCAGAAGAAAACAGAGCTACTGTAAGTAGCTGCAGTGCCCAGCAGTTTGCATTTATCATTATGTGGCTTCTCCGTTGACCTTGGTTCTTCATCATCTCTACATTCTTAATTCTTTTTATGCATTATCAATATGTCATTTTGTCATTACAATTTTTGGCAGAAAGATAAAAGGTTGGATTTGAGAAACTGAAATCAAAATAAGCATGTTTCCTTATTGACTGATGTTATACTGCAAACTTTGGCGGAGGGGGCTGTTAGCCCCCTTTGTATATGGGTGTAAGTGCAGATGAAATCATATCTCTCTTTAGCCCTGTGTGTCATACACTCCTGAACTATAGACCTGCATAAGCAGCTGTCTATTAAATCTCCACCTGGATGTCCTGGAGGTACCTTCCACCCGACAGGTTCAAAACAGCTACTTCTCCTCCTACACTGGTTATGATCATCACTGTCCATCTAGTCTCTAAGTCAGCAATCTGGAAGTCACCTGCGACATTCCATTTTTTAGCCCATATATCCTTTCCCATTCTCAGTGCCCTGGCTTGGGATCTCATCATCTTCCTTGGACTGTTATATTAGCTTCCCCAAATCCCTCCCAGCCTATGTTAAACCGTAGCCTCCTTGCCAGGCAAGAACAAACAAAGATAAAGATGTCAATCAAGAAAATGAGTCAACAGAGAGAGGGATAGAGCCAGCAAAGAACTGAAAAAAAAAAAAAAAAAAGATTTGCCCTCACTACCAATAAACGGCTATTTTAAAACTGATGAGTGTATAAAGCAGAAGATTCAGAAGATATGATAGTTAAGGATCACCCTTTTGGGGCCAGAAAGCCTGCCAAGTGTCTGTTGCCTATGCTGTGGTTCCTTGTACACCACAGCTGATGTTTGCAACACAGTGATCATGGGGACATTGTCCCTAAGCCCCAAAGTAAAGTAAACCAAAGGCAGGAAGTAAGCGCACTTGAATTTAACAGTGCCTGATTGTCAAATTTTTAAAAAATATTGACTATGACTAAAAAGGCTATTTTCATTTGACATGTGTCTTACCCAGTGTTTCATGTTTGGGAAGAAAAGGCAAGCTTTGTTGATGGAGCTCCACAGAGAATTCTGAAGTTGAGTAAACAAATAAACAGTGACCATGGGGATGTTCCCCCCTCAACTTCACCCATGGCCCAGTCCTCCAACATCAGACGCAGTCACTTGTCTCCCCACCTGATTGTATTTTCTTGCCTCATGACACATTATGATTCCAACTGCAAGTTTGGAGGTATCAGAGGAGCCCCCTCCTGAAGTTGTCCTCTAGAAAAGGTGGCCATAGAAAGCGGTGTTGACAGTAGCTGCTACAATGGATGCTGTATGGAAATGCAGTACAGGGTGGACAGAACATGGAGATGAGGGGACTGGAGGTGTGCCCAGAGCAGGTAGAGCTCTTGACGCCCTGCAGTCCCTTTCTGGTTTTAGGGATGGAAGGAGGGCTATAATACAACCGGGATTTGTCTCTGCCACTGCTTCTAATCTACAGAAAACCTGGGAAATGAGCAAAGATTTGACAGTTAATGAACTGCATGCCCAGGAGCGCATGCTTGGTGATTATTTGTCCTTGTCTTTGGCTGCTGCTTCCTCCACCTGGAATTCCTGTTCCCTAAATTACCAAGCCCTCTTCCACATAGTTTTAGACCCAGAAATCTCCTATTCACCTTCCATGTCACAATTTAATGATCCCTCTCTCCCTGCCCCACCTGAGGGAGGGTTGATCCTAGACTCCTTTGCCTTCCTACATCCTCCAGGCACACATCTGTCCTGTCGCCCAAAACACTCTCTTATAGATGTGCATCGATGGTCTGAACCCCTACCTAGACCTCTAGCCTCTGGAGGCCTGGTGCTCATATCTCAAACACCTTGCAAAGGGCTCAGGACTTAGTAGGGACTTCCTTCCAGCTCATGAATGAATCCTTTCTGGAATACCCTAAGAAGAGGAGAGGGACTGTGATATTCGCATTATTCTAGGAGAGAAAGCAAATCTTAAAAATTCTGCAGGTTGTTCAGCCTGGGGGACATTATCATAGCCAAACTGTGGAGGTTCTGGCTTATTCTCTGAATAAAAACTAAGAATGTTGCCTATATGAGGTGTTCAAGAGCTTCTCTTGGGTGACCACAAGTCAGTAAACATGTTAGTGTAAAGGAAATGGAGAGACAGTTCTCCTTAGGATGATGTCCAGAAATAGTCTGAAAGGTGGTACATCTCTCCTCCTGCCTGGAACAGATGGGAGAGAATTGGGATAATGCTATTAGGAAAACAGGCATATTTTCAAGTACTGCCTGAACTGGCCCTTATAGCACAGCATCATTACTTGGTTTGGTCTTTCTTAGGATTCTAAAATAGCTAATAAACTAATAGTTGGCTTATCCATATTTGGTACATCTCTCTATAAGTGTAGATGATCAGGAGTTTTCCATTATAATGGGAGTACCAGAGGGTGAAAGATAAATGTCATTAATTTGCCAGCTTCAGAACTATTCTACCCATAGTGATTTATGATGCAAAATCATTCAAAGTATATTCCAGAAAATGTCCTACAGACCTCAAAGTTCTCCTTCATATCTACTTCTTCACTAATCTGAATAGTGTCTACACTCAAGCTAAAAATAAAAAAAGAGGCCCTACAAATGCCATGATACTTTTTGGGGTGGCTCTCTCAGGTTAACTGACAAGAAAAGGTGAGATTGAAGGTGTGGCTGGAAGGAAGGGGATAGGAGGCTAGCTTCCCCCATTCTGGGTCCCCCAGCTCTGTGATTGCCCCTCTGGGAGCACTTCCAATATTACTGGTACCCTTGTCTTGTTTTTTCTACTACATTATAAAGAACAGAGATAGATTTAGGCATCTTTGTAACTCAAATAGCTCTTCATTCATAATAGGTACTCAATTAATAGCTTTAGAATTAATAAATATTTCATTGCCTGGGCAACAAAGATGCATACGGAGCCATGAAAATACTCCAGAAAAGGTTATCAGATCATCCATACCATAATTGGGTGTTTGTCTATGTCTCTAGGCACTTAGCAGTTAATCAGTGATATCATCCTCTGTATTTGACAAATGCCATCTCCACTCTCTTTGTTCTTAACTCCCACGACACCAGCAGTGTGTACACCACCCACTTTCACTCCTGCTTATGGGCTATTTCTACTGTGTACCTGTAGGTCTCTGGTTCTCTTTTCTGAATGATTTCTATCCCTACCTAAACTATAAAATCTTTGGGGGAAGAGGATATAGTTTAAATTTCTATTTCCCCTATAGTACCTAGCATGGCACTGGGAACATGGAAAATATTTCACATATTGGCTAGTTGACTGATTAGTGCTGTATTTTTTGCATGATAAAACTAAACCAAGCTATATGAAACCAAGCCAGACAAAATGGAGACTTGCCATGGCACTTTTTCTTCTCTGAGTTGATGCTCCAACTCTATCCTTCAAGGGAGTTTTCTGTATTATTAGCAATTGTTCCCTTCCCATTTTCTCCTAGATCCGAATCAGATGAGCATTTGCCTCCTTTGAAACTTCTTGTGTCTATGAAACTTCTTGTGACCTCCATATTGCTAGGAAGAATAACATCTCAGTCCTCCTCTTTCCTCCCCTCTCCATAATACTTGAGACTGGTGATTGTGGAATTTTTCTCCAAGAACTCCACAAACCCCTATGTCACAGGATCCTTTGCTGAATCCTTTCTTCTTCCTCAAACTCTTCACACTGGGGTGCACCAGGGTACTGCTTCCTGGAGTGTCCTCCATCCTGCTTCCTTCTCCATCTTGACTCATTCAGACTCATGGCATTTAAATTTTATGTGCGCAAATAACTCCCTACCTTATATCTAAAGGTCAGACATCTCTTTGGAACTTTGGACTTACCTTCCCAATGGTCTGCTCTGCATCTCCACGATAGCCATCTCAGAGGAAACACCCCCAAAACTAAACTTCAGCTCTTCCCAGAAACACCTCTCCTTCATCTCAGTTGTGAACAACTCAACTCTTTCAGTGGCTCAAGCCCAAAACCTCAGCCTACTACCAACCCATTGCAATCAACTGGCTGCTTGGCTCCATCTCCAAACTATGTTTGGAAACAGCCCACTTTCGCCGCCTCCACCTCTGCTGCTCGCGCTGCATCTTCATCATCCCCCCAGCATCTCCCCACTCTACTCTTGCCCTCTATTCCCAACACAGCAACCAGAGTGACCTTTGAAAAATCTGTTAGATTGCGCCATTCCTCTGCTTAAAATTCTTCAGTGCTTCTCATTTCTGTCAGAATAAAAGCCAAAGATCTTACAATGACCTATAATATTCTACAGGACTCAGCTCCTCAGAACCCCTCTGATATTATCTGTGACTCACCCTCGGCCACCCACACACACCCTGATTTAGTCACATTGGCCTCCTTAATGTCCCTCGGATGTCCCAGGTCCTCCCCCGTGTCAGGGCTGCTGCACTTAGCAGTTCCCTCTACATCAAGGGGGTGGCTCTAGGTCCCTGCACAGGCAACTCCCTGGCCTCCCTGCAGTCTCCACACAAGTGTCCCCTTCTCAAAGAAGCCCACCTCGACGAGTTGCAGAGCACCCTTACCCTGCCCCTCAAAATCTCTCCGTCACAGCTCTACTCTTCCTTGCCCGTAGCAGCAGCCATCACTTTATAACATAAAGGAGTTTGCTTATTTATTATTTTCATTGTCATTGTCCATCTTCCCCCACTAGAATATAAACTTCATGAGGGCAGAGATCCCTGTTTGTTTTGTTTGATGAGGCAAACTAAGCTCCTGGCACATAGTAGGCACTCACTAAATTTTTGTTGAATGAATTAATACTTAATTAGTCCCTTAGAACCAAATATAGTAGACAGAATGAGGTACAGAGTGGGTCTTCATAGGCCGAGAAACCTAGCGGGCACAGGGTCCTGGAGATAGGAGGGAAAGAGGATAAGAATTTATCCACATGTCCCTTTCCTGGTGGTGGTGTAAATAGAGATTTAACCTGAACATCCTTCAAAGCACTGAGCCTTCCCTGGAGAAAAATGTTGACAGAGTATAGGAGGATGGGAGACGCTGAGGATGAGACTTTGATTTGCAGGATGGTAGTTTATTGCAAGAGCATGTTGGGATCCTTCCCTCATCATGGGGACGGCCACTTTGTCCTTCTTTCTCCATCCATGCTGCATAGCTGCACCCTGCAATTAATCCTCTTCCCTTGGGGGACAGAGGTGGAGCTTGGTGGTCAGATGAGATCAGTAATACAACCCCAATCAATGCTGAGATCAATGCTGGTGTTTGAAACCCAAATCCACGGCATTCACATCATCCAGCAGCATTTTCCGCAGCTGAATTGGGACTCCAGGAGCTGTAGCCTTTTCTCCCTCTAAATTGAAAGAGTCAGTTTTTCTTTCTTTTTTTTTTTTTTTTTAAGTCACAGTAGTGGGTTTCAGAACTGCAAACCAGAGAGGTGTTTTGATTCCACAAACAGCCCCCAGAGGAAACCATTTCAAGCCTGACATTTTTCTTCTTTAGCCAAGGGACCTAGGAGCATCATCTCAAAACTCTCCTTCCCCCAGGGCTCTCCCATCCCTTCCACACACCTGCGAAAAGAAGGGGAAAAAACCTACCTTCCACTGAATTAACTTAAAGGGGAAAGAAAATCAGTTCCTTTAGC
Organism: Loris lydekkerianus; assembly: GCA_963574355.1. Classification (NCBI taxonomy): domain Eukaryota; kingdom Metazoa; phylum Chordata; class Mammalia; order Primates; family Lorisidae; genus Loris; species Loris lydekkerianus. Next base: position 65,246 of record CAUYPK010061179.1, read on the forward strand.
CTATTTTTACCCCCATCAGAATGAGGGGGGAAAGGGTGTTATAGAGAAGGGTTCTAATGACCTTACCTGCTTAATGCTACAAACACCAGAGGATCTTATTAGCTGACACATCTCCTTTGTGTTTGCATCTGTGTAGGTAGGAGCACCACTGCTAGCATGTTTGTGTTTGGACAGGGCTGCCCAGCCTCCCGACGCCCTGTGGTGAGAGGCACCTTGAAGTACCTCACACCGACATCACAGAGCCCCAGCTCTGCTTATCTGGGTCAGCAGAGACCCTGCTCCCCACAGGCAGCCCAGCACTTCTGGGTAAATTGAGTATTTGTTCCTGTGCTTTATGAAGTCACGGCATCAACTAGCAGCACTCACCTTCCCTTCCCTGAAAGGACAGAGAGAGCTTTCTGGGAAGGACAAGGGGTGCCTCTCTCTGAAACCCTGGGGTCTAAGGAGTGCAGGTCAGAAGACTGCCTTTCTCCTCTTCTAGTTCTTAGCTGTCTTGCGTGATAGAAGCCAGGGGTATTTCTGAACTTCTTTGGAGAACATGGAATCCTGGGCTGGCAGGGTTATTAGAGCTCAGTCAATCTGTCCCTTTTGCCACTCCCATTTTACAGATACACAAACTAAGGAACAGAAAGAAAAGACTACACAGCAACCAGGGAGCAGAGCCCTGTCTACCCGGAGCAGCTTGTCACATTAGAATTCCCATGCAATAAAGGCTCGTGGAGGGCAATGTGGGGAGGGCCAACAAGGAGGCGGGTTTTGAAGCTGCCTTTGCACACCCAGCATACTGTGTTTTACCTGAGATGCGTGTTTCATTGCAAGGCCTTACTAGAGGCTGACGGAGTTTGCAGGGGACTCCAAACAAACTTTCTCCTCAAGTACCCTTTGGCCTGCCATAGAATCTAGAAATTCTGATTCCTAACAGGGAGCTGTGCCCATCTCTCCTCACTGCCTCTCCTGGGACGCTGCAATAGAAGACCATCACTAGAGTCTCTCTCGGAGCATCCTTGGGAGTGGGCTCACGGATGCCACCCTGGAACAGGCAGGGTGATGCCTCTCCCATCACAATACACTTGGTTTGGAGTGTCTGGTGGCCCTGAAATTTGCAAGCTTTCAAGGAAACAAAGGTCATTCAGTCTTGCTAAGACATTTCAAAACTCTTGGCCTGGCCTAGATTTTTACCTAGATTTTAAAAGTAAGTCACTCTTACTTTTACCGCTGTGGGGAATGCTCATTTCTTCTGCTCAGTCTGCCTAGACCTGCTCTCCCCACAGTTCCCACGTGGGCCTGGCAGCTTCACCCAAATTCGTACCACCTGACGCTACAAACACTGTTAACGAGATGAGCTGTCGAAGGCACGCCCACTCATCAGTGCTAGCTGTGCTTTCTCCAGAGGAAATGACTGCAGGTTCTCAACTTAGTGATGGGATGTTGGTGATTTTGATAACCAAACCATAGGCAGGGGTCCTCAAACAGCGGCCCGCAGGCCACATGAGGCAGTGTGATTGTATTTGTTCCCATTTTTTTTTTTTTTTTTTTTTTAATTCAAAATAAGATTTGTGCAGTTTGCATAGGAATTTGTTCACAGTTGTTTTTTTAAACTATAGTCCGGCCCTCCAACGGTCTGAAGGACAGTGAACTGGCCCCCTGTTTAAAAAGTTTGAGGACGCCTACAGGGATTCATTACCATGGTTTCTTTCAGCTAAAATGTTCTTTCCCTTCCCCCTCTCCGAGAGAGAGGTATATTTGGAAAGGGTCCACATTTCCTAAAGAATATCTCATAAGACACTCTTCCTTTTTTTTTTTTTTTTTAAATCATAGCTGTGTACATTGATATGATCATGGGGCATCATATACTAGCTTCATAGACCATTTGACACATTTTCATCCCAATATTCAACATAGCCTTCCTGGCATTTTCCCAGTCACCGTGGCATGACATATACAATTCACATTTGCTGAGTTTCACACTTGCCCTTGTGAGGTGCCCCAGAGGTGTGATTACGCCACTACCACCCGGGGGTGGGGCGTGGGGGGGGGGTGGGTGGGGGTGTGCGGGGGGGGGGGGGGGGGGGTGGGGGGTGGGGGGGGGGGGCGGGGTTGTGGGGGGTACTGCGGAGGGTTGGGTGTTCGGGAGAGAGGAGGGTAAAGGTCTTGGAGGCAAGCAGTCTGACCAAGGGTATGTGTCAAAACAGGACTTCCAATTGTGT
>CAUYPK010061182.1:0-20622 GCA_963574355.1 Loris lydekkerianus
CAAGGAAGGGGAAGGGAGGGGGGAGGTTTGGGTGGAGGGAGGGTGATGGGTTGGGCCACATCTATGGTGCATATTTTTATCTATAATAAAAATAAATAAATAAATAAATAAATAAATAAATAAATAAATAAATAAATAAATAAAACTAGGTTAACTATAAATCAGCCTCCAGCAAGTTTTTCAGGAAATATTCCAGAGAAGGCATTGTTTTCACAGGAGATGAGAACTCTAGGTTTATTATTGATCCTGAAGACCTTCCAGTGGGCCAAGATGTGGGGGTAGAAAGCAGGGATGTTGATGAACCTGACATTGTGTAGGCCCAGGCTAGTTGGTGTGTTTCTATCTTAGTTTTATACAAAAAGTTTTAAAAGTAAAAATAAAATAAAAAATATAAAAGGTTTATAGAATAGATATATAGTGAGAGAGAATATTAAAATATTTTATACAGCTGTAGAATGTATTTTTGTTGTAAGGTAAATGTTGATGCCAAAGAGTTAAAAGTTTAAAAAAAATTAAAAAAAAATAAAATAGTTACAGACTGCTAAGCTTAATTGATTAAAAAAGAGCTCAATATCATAAAATATTATATTTTTGATAAATATAGAGTGTACCCCAGTGTTCAGAGTTTATAAAGTCTACAGCTGTGCACAGCGATGCCCAGGGCCTTCACATTCAATACCACTCACTTACCCAGAACAACTTCCCTGTCCTGAAAGCTTTATTTAAGGTAAGCTCCTTTTGTGCTAAGGTATACCATTCTTTATCCCCCATACTATATTTTATTGTACTTTTATGTGGTTAGCTATGTTTATATACACAAATACATGCTCATAATGTTCCAACTGCCTACAGTGTTCTGTATAGTAGCACACTCTACAGGTTTGCAGCCTAGGAGTGAAAGAATATTCTTTATAACCCATGTCTGTTGTAGGCTATACATTCTTGGTTTGTGTAAATCTACTCTGTGATGTTTGAACAATGAGGAAATCACTCAATGATGCACTTCTCAGGATCTATTCCCTTCAATAAACAATGCCCAGCTATACCTCAGCAGGTAGTGGAACTATGCAAATGGATGTGGCACAGGTGTGGGTGTAGGTGTGTGAGACTTCACATATGGATAGACAGGGGATTCTCAGAGAAAGCATTCTGTACTTATAGACCCAAGCTTTGGAGAGTCAGCTCTGAGTGCTGGCTCTTCCCACATGTCAGGGAAAGTTGATGTAAATGTTACAAAGTTTTGTAAACCACTTTGTAAGTGAGAATAACTGACCTCTGGTAATGGTAGTCCATATTAAATGCTAAAAGTAAAAGTTCTTAGCATAATCTTGAATAAACTTGAATTGACACTCATGACATCTGGGTTTCAGATTTCTAAATCCTTTATAAAACCCTCCAGAATTTTTATTCTCTTGGATATTCAGTTAGATTTAGTCATTGTGTCACATATTTTAAATTATTAATTTTTTTTGGTTCCTCATGCATTGTGATATGTAACAATGATTCAGGGTTATGACATCTGGAAACTGACACTCATGAACAGTTACTGAGTGCTCCGGAGTCGCCTATCAGAATAGTTGATATGTTTTCATTTTTTACTAAATATGTTTAAACTATTACTAGAATCAAGTTTATTTCTGTAAGAAATATACTATAATTTTCTTGTGTCTGTGTTACATTAAAATAATAATAACAAAAGTCATTTATATTATTTGGGAAATTTGTACAACAATTTTTGACTTGAATTAAACGAAAGACTTCCTTAATTTATTTGTTGTTCTATAGAATAGTATATATCATGAAATTATTAAACATTGCAAGCTTTATCAGCCAGATTATTTAATGCTAAACAGATATATTTGATGAACTAGAGCAGGGATGAGAAAACAGTGGCTTTATGGGTCCTTAAGTATGGCCTTTTAACTAAATCCCAATTTTCCAGAACAAATTGTTTCATCGTACACTTTTATTTTATGTTATATTTTTATCTTTTTTAATATTTAAAATCCCAACAAATAAAATAAATTTTAATGAAATAATACACTCACAATGAGATACTTAGTAAGCAATAAGGGCTAAAATGATGGCTTTCATGTTCCTGATTTAGTTCTAACTCCACCCACCTGCCGGGCACCCCTACTGTCTGTCAGGAGTGCCTGCAACATGCCAAAAAGTGCTTTATTTCCTTTTTAACCCCTTATTTCTGCAAATCTACATTCTCCTACCTAACTCAAATGAAGATTCCCTTAAAGTAATAAATGACCCATAACCTTGTAGAGGAATGATTTTCATCTGGTGTGCCGTGTGACCGGATCTTTGGTGTGCTGTGAAAGTTTTTAAAGATCATTTTATTAAATTATTTTCAAAAGAAGTTGTTCAAAGCACAGTGTGTGCTTTGTGTGTGTGTTCAAAGTATGTGTGTGTGTGTGTGTGTGTGTGTGTGTGTGCATGTGTAATATAATTCACATATACTCTGAGGAAAATTGGAAATATTTTATCCTGAAAGGTATTTCTTTGTCATATTTTGGGATAGCTGCCATGTATCTCCCAGATGTATAGGACATTAAAAATCTGTCTTCTGTGGGAGTGGAGGATATTTACATCTCTAGAGAATCTACATCAACACAACCAGGTCTCTCCATTCCCAATCTAAAAAAGATTAATTGAGAGTCTGATGCTTTCAAAGGTCTGAAATGAAATGCGTATCATGCCGGGAGGCTGCATTTATATGACTGGACCACTTTGCTTGCTGCTTAAGCCTCTTCCTCTCTCTCTCCTCAAACCTGTTTTTCTGCTTTCAAGACCCAATTCTTTAAAAAGCTCTGTACCAGCTTGAGAAGTTGAATCTCTGTTCTAATGGTTCCCTTGTATATATGTGAAAATAAATTTGTAAGTTTTTCCTTCTGTTAGGTAGTTAGAGTTCTGGATTTCCTAGAGAAAAAGCACAAAAGTTAGGCCTCCATCTTGGTGCTCTTCCCCCCACACACACTCTTAATACTGTCTGGAGTGATTGCCCACAACTGGGGAAAAGGGCCTGCCGTGTGAATCAACCAACCAGAATTTAGCATGCCAACCGCGGAAGGATGCAGAACCTGCACAGCACTCTTCAGCCCATGAGTCAAGCAGCATAGGTAGGACAGAGTTTGGAAAATGCCCTAGAACAACCCTATGTCTAATTATCATGTCATTAACTTCTCTACACTATGATTCACAACTCACCTGAAGCTTTCAGAGAGGCTTATGGGAGGTTCCCATGCACCGTAAGATTCCGTGGTTCTAATGTGACCTCTGAACCCAAAGTGGCCCCAGTCCACACAGTATGAAACAGGATCACACACCATAACCAAGGCCTTTTTTTGTCCTGACAAGGGGCCTGGTCATTGTCTATGGCAAACATATCTTGGTCTATAAACTTGTATCTTGCCCTTGGTCTCTATACCTATGTTCTTCCTCAATAAACATTGTTTCATACTTGCCTTACTTTGGGTTTCTGGTCATTTGTTGGCCAAGAGCACCCCAAAAACTGTGAGTGCAGGGAGCTGCCTGAACCCAACAATACTATTGATCAATCTGCCCCATGAGGAGAATTTCCAGTAAACTTTAGCAGAGCAGGACAAAAGCCTCTTCCTACAGCAGCTTATAATCAACCAACTAGACTTCTCCATTAAGATTCACAATATGTCAACCACAAATAATTAACTGCCCTGATTCTCCTCAGTATCTTTACAAAAGTAAACAGCACCACCATTCAACTAGTTGCTTAGGACAAAATCAATTTTTGAATTCTCCCCTTTCTTGGGTCTCATACGCTTATGGATCAATTAACCAATTAATTTTACTCAGAGAGAGTCTAAGCCACTGTTACTATTAGCTCTTACTGCATGAAAATAAACTCCTATTGATTCTGTGCTTAAACGCTAAACCTTCCCCTGTGCAGTTTATCCCTGTAGCACCCAGAATGATCTCATTGTGGTGTAAATCTTTTTAGGCATTCCATTTAGCAGAATCCTAGAACAGCTTTCCTTATGATTAGAATACCTAAACACCTTCCCATAGACCACAAAGACATATGTGATCTGGGTCCTGATAATTCATCATTTTTAACATTTTTAGCATGGTCATCCATACTTGATGTAGTTATGGGGGTGTGCAACCTGCAGCCTGGGGGCCCCATGCAGATTATTTGAGGACTGTTTTGCTATCTGTGGTGTCAGATATAGGTAATGTATGCACAGAGCTATTCTTTTGCTCATCAGCTTTTCTTAGTGTTTGTGCATTTACTGTGTGGTCCAAGATGACTCTTATTCTTCCAAGGAGCAACAAAAAAGAAAAAAGCTTGGACATCCCTGATTCTTCCCTCCAACTGTGTTATAATTGTCTCCCAAGCATTTTAAAAATTCTACTCATCTATTCAATTCATGAAAACCGTGTCTAAATCAATCCCCCAAATGCCCATCACCAAACTTTTCTTATTCTGATGGTACTGTTACTGCCTAACCATGTTGTTCTCTCCCCACTGCTCCCAGAGGAGCCAATACATTGAGATAGTCATGGTTGCAAAGGATAAAGTGTTTAATTCTGGAGCGTGCTAAGCGGGGAAACAGGATGTATGTCTCAAATCTGCCTCCCCAGGAATTTGGAAAACAGGGTTTTTAATGATAGTACAGAAGACAAAGGATTAAGAAATTCAGTTTACTAATTGGCTAGGTTTGGTGCAAAATTATATGGGTATAGAAATCATCTTCTTGTGTTGCTTCAGTTCCTGGGTTGGGGTCATATGTCATTGAGTCAGTTTCTTGGTATGTGCCATTGGTCTGAATGGATCACCCAATCCCCTGGAATGTGGATCCTGGAAAATATTTCAGAAACTACTTTTAGGTTTCATAAAAGTAGTGCTATCTCCAGAGGAAGTTAAGAATCTTTATGTTCACCAGTTATGTGACTCCAGAGTAGCAATTATAGAGAAACAAACAAGGGGACAGTGACTAATTATTATCAAGCAAATGAGGGGAGAGTGGCTGATTATTTTCATTACTTTTACCAAGGTCTGTACCTTCACAGAGTTTTACACCCTTACTCCAGTTCTTGCCTTGTACCCCTTATTGATTTTAAAGGGAGGTTTCATTACTTCCTCTTTCTTCACAAAATGCATTATATTCAGAAATGGTACGTACACACATATGCACACAAAGAGAGGGAATGACCCAAAGTTCACAGTCCAGAAGTTTACCCCTGAAGCTCTCTCTTGGTGGGCTTCTGCAAATTCCAGTACCACACCATCAAAGAAATTTTGCATATCTACGAGGTGTTGGGGGACAGGCAAGGAACAAAGACAAAGGATTTACACAGCTGAGAGCAATAATGTAAGGCTGGTAACTTGCAAAACCTACAATTATTTTTGCAGCATGGCCTCAGGGCACTGTGCTATGAAACTTTTACAGTTTGGGACATCTGAGGATACCTAAGCATTTTATAAACCCACTGAGGGCTCCTCAGGCCAAGAATAATTTATGTGATCCTTCAGTTCTGTGAATTATGAATTTTCTCTAATAAAACCTTCAAGTAATTTTTTCCTTATCCATCTATAAAACATCCCAGCTTGCCTTTATGTTGATTTCTCAGTGTCTCTACATATGTTGTTTTAATTATAAGTGCCAAATAAATTATTTGATTTGGTGAACAAATTAGAATATCACTAACAGCCATTTAGCAAATTTATAATAACCCTATGTAAATTAAAGTACTTCAGAGCCTACATTTAATAGTGTCATTTGCGATCTGAGTTGTATATCAGCCTGCCCAATAGACATTGAAATATAACTCTAATACAATGTTGCCGTAAAGAAATTTTGAAGATGCTGCATTATGTAAGAAATTTCTTTTGTCAATGAAAAAGAAGGCATACCATGTAAAATAATTTAAAAAGGTTTATTCTGAGCCGAAATTGAGAACCATGACCTATTGCTATACTAAATAAATGTCAAGTAAGTGGACTCATGGTGGTGGGGTTACAATTTTGTTTTATACATTTAAAGGAGACAGAAATTACAGGTAAAGTCATAAATCAATATGTGGAAGACATACATTGATTTGGACAGTAAAGGTAGGACATTTTGAGGCAGGGACTTACAGGTAATAGGTGGTTTTAAAGACTCTTTTGCTGACAATTGGCTGAAAGAATTAGATTTTGTGTAATAGATCAGGAGTCAGGGAAAAGGCATGCTGAGTTGAGGGTCTGTTAATCAGAGACAAGCTAGCAGGCATGTAGACACGTGCTCAGGCATAAGTGTTTTGTTGTATATATTGAGGACCTGCAGGGATGTCTTAATGTCTTTGACCTGTTAATGAGTCATAGTGGATATCTCTAAAAATTTAAATATGAATTTTTTCCCTCCTGTGTTATGTATATCTTGTCTCCTTATTTTTTCCTCAGCTTTTCATTCCAAGGAAAATCAAATGAAGAGATTTTTAAATTGTAATAGCAAAAACAATTGATCAATTTCAGGAAAAAATGACGAAGACCTACTTTTCCTTAATTTTTTACATTTATTTATTTATGTTTACCTTTAGTGCTACACTTTGGGGAGGAGAGGTGGCCAGTTGATTTCTATGGACTCTCCTATTTAGGAATAAAAAAAGTCTATCTCAGTAGCATGAAGAAAAACAGTATAGGAAGAATAGTAAATGTTTATCACATTGTAGCAAGAGTAAGATGTGCCAATAAAGACTCTCTCTCTCCCATCACAATCGCTCTTCTATTTTATTTTTTAAACCATGGTTATAAAAGTCAGCTGTTTATTAAGTTTTGTTCCTGTAGTTGTTGATTTTTTTCTAAGTTAAAAATAAAAAAGCCACCCTGTTTTGTTGTTAATTTGTCTCATAGCTTTGAAAAATTCTTTGACTCTTCCGTTCATCTCTCAGATACTAAAAATAAAACAGTATTTTGGGGTTTTCAACATTGCCAATATTGTTGAAAGGAGCTTGAAAAGCAGAGGAGATAACCTAAATAATCATTTATGATTAATTGCAGCTTTTCTAGTTTGGGGTTGTTATGCCCAGATTGTGAAGTCCCCAAAGACCACCAGGGAGCCAAGTCCAATGCAAAAGCAAAAGAGCCTTTTATTGTAGCAAAATCAAGCTTGGGCTCCCAGGGGCTCCGCTGCAAGGGATCCAAGCCAGGAGCCCTGAGCTCTGGGGCAGGGTTTTTTTTATAATATGGGACAGTTGGGAGGGGTATACAGGGCTTTGGGAGAGGAGGTCCCTCGGTATTGGCTGCCAAGTGGCCTGATTCAGAGGGTGGTTCCTGATTAGGGGGTCGCTCTCTCGTGATTTCGGGTCATTGCCTGCTCTTACAGGAAAGTGAAACTTATACAACAAAATGGCAAAGAAAGTGAAACTTCTAAGATGGCCTCAGTTCAGCTCTCACAGGGTGAGGAAACTTTTCAGGTTGGAAAGCCTCACTAGTTTAGCTGTAATCAAATAAGACCACATTTAAGAAAAAAAGCAAATAAGAGGGCAATGGGAAAGAGACTCAAACAGAAACTTCTCCAAAGATGACATGAATGGCCAAAAAACAAATGAAAAAATACTCATCATCTTTAATCATCAGAGAAAAACAAATCTGAGATAAGACCTAACCCCAGTAAGATTAGCTCACATCACACAATCCCAAAACTGCAGGTGCAGATGCTGGTGTGGATACCGAGAAGGGAAAACTTCTATACTGCTGGTGGGATTGCAAACTAATACAGCCTTTTTGGAAAGAAGTATAGAGAATCCTCAAGGAACTGAAGTTGATCTTCCATTTTCTCCTGCAACCTATTACTATGTACTTACCCAGAAGAACAAAAACCATTTTACCACAAAGACATTTGTGCCAGAATGTTTATTGTGGCTCAAGTCATCCTTGCCAAGTCATGAAAGCAAACGCCCATCAACCCATGAATGGATCAACAGTGATATATGTATACCATAGAATACTATTCAGCTATTTAAAAAGTAAAAAGATGCAGACTTTACCTCTTTTACATTTACCTAGATGGAATGGAAACACCTTCTTCTTAGTAAAATCCCTCAAAATGGAAAATTAAATATCCAATGTACTCAGTTGTGATAGGAAACTAATATATAAACAATTACATGCTCATCTGAACAATAAAACACAAATACAGTCTAATATGGGATCAGCAGGAGGAGACAGGGAGGGGGGAGGACAGTTGACAGGAGGAGGGAGGGCATGTGGAGGGGAATCATCTAATGTGCACACTGCGAGGGTGTATAACATGCCCCTTGGCTGAGGGACTCTTTTAAAAGTGGAGCTTTATCCTGGAAGTGAGAATAATGTAATCTAAAATTTTATATCCCCATATTAATTTGAAATAAAAAAGTTAAAGAAAAAATAGTCTAAAAATTTTTTTAATAAAATTAAATACTCCTTGCATATTTCTAATTTTAAATAGCAAAAACAGAGTTCTTGAGCCCTATAATAATAATCAATAAATTATTCAAGTAATGGAAGACTAAAAGTTAACACTTAAAAAAAAAACTTCAATTAGATATAACAATTAAAAATGTAAAATTTTGGCTAACACCTGTGCCTGCAATAGCCAATGAACTTTAGAATAATATATGCAAATCCACACTGAATGCCTGGATCATTCAAATTTACCTTGTTATGAAATTGACAAGGTTGTGTTGCATTGCATGATATAGTAAGTAATACTTATCATGTGTTGCAAAGTGTCTCTTAAAATAGTTGCTGTAGCACAGAGCTTTTGCTGATGTAAGATATAATGACAAAAAATGAGAGCATCACAATCTCTTAATACTTTCTTTTTCAATCCATGTAATGTACTCTTCATGTTTTCCTGTCATAGAAGGTGCACACTCTGTATGTACACTCACTAAATTGACCAAATTCAGTTCATCTTCATGTCATTTATCTCGAAAGTTGTGGAAGATGTCTATTCCCTGTGTTGTGTTCTCAAGAGTGCCCAAAGTAAGTGACTCTTCATAGCGAAGAAAATGTTTTTATTTATTTATTTAGTTAGTTAGTTATTTAGTTAGTTAGCTAGTTAGATAGTTCATCAGGCAGTTATTTACTTCAGACAGACTCTCGCTTTGTTACCCAGGCTAAGTGCCCTGGTGTAAGTCTAGCTCTTAACAACCTCAATTCCTGGGCTTAGGTGATCCTTCTTCTCAGCCTATCAAGTAGCTGGATTACAGGCACTGACAAGGAGGCCTGGCTTATTCTTCTTCTTTTACTAGAAAGGGTGTCTCGCCTTTGCTCGGGCTGGTCTTGAGCTCCTGAGTTCAAGGGCTCCTCCTGCTTTTGCCTCCCCGAGTACTGGATTACAGATATGACTCACCAGGCCTGGCCTGAAAATCTTCTACTGTGACCTGAATGAAGTATAAAACCTATGCTAAATCCATAGTATCCATTGATTCTTCAAAAGCAATTGAATAACATATGTTTTTCTTTTGAAGTATTGCATGATTTGTTCTGTTAAGTTGAAGGCTAATTCGTGCAGTTATTCAGTTGCAGTTCTCCTTGAAAGAGGCAGTTGAGAATTGATTAGAGTCTAAGCATCCTATAACTTTGACAATGCATGCTTTCACAATTTCTACATGACTGAATGGCTACTTCCTTTTCCCCAAATATATAAACTACTTTATACGTTGATTTTGATGGCGTTATTTCCAGGTCTTATGGCTGATTGAATGAATTGTCTTGCTTTTGCTTTTCATCTTTTAATTTGAGCAATTCAACTTTTCATACTTGCCCTCTAATTTAAAATATTACTGGTCATTAGGAATGTTATAATGCTAGTGAGCACTGACTCTCTTTAATGTTGAAACTGCAGTGTCACAAAGTAAGCAAATCATCTTATCATTAGCAGACACAAAATATTAATAGTGCAATTCCCAATCCTCTTTAAAAAATCTTGTTTTTCCTTGAGCATCCTCTGTCCAGGTCTTCTTTGACATGAGAGGCTGTGAAACAGAATTAAAAACAACTGTCTAGTTGGGCAGCTATTCACAAATCCCACTTTAAACTAAAACAGGAGCACTGTCGTCAGAAGCTAATAACAGACTAACACGCTCAGCCCTCATGAACTCTCACCAACCAGCCTCATGTGGCAGTAGAGCCAGTCAGACAGGGAAGGTAGGACTGAGTCATGAGCCAGCAGCCATCAATTTAGCTGGGAAGGCTTACTATGCTCATTATACCCATCAGTGCGGGAGGATTATTTTATTTAAAATTATTTTATTCTTTGGTATTTTAAACACATTCTTCTTGAGAATAAGACAAAACTATAAAAGATTAACAACAATCTATTAATAAACTTAAAAGGATTTGTTCTGTAAAATTAGGATTTAGTGAAAAGGCCGCACGTAAAGACATAGAAGGCCACATGTGGCCGTAAGGCTGTGGGTTACCTACTCCTGGGCTAGGTAACACCACAGGCACAAACAACTCCAAAATTTAACACAATGCCAAAATATTTATTTCTCAAATATATTTTCTGTTTAACACTTGTCAGTAGGGGACTACTCTACATAGCCATTTACAAATCTGATTAAAATAAAGGGCACCATTATCCTTCAGCTGCACCATCTGGGATATGGCCTTTTCTGTCTTTACGCCATAGGAAAAGAACCACCAGGGGATCACACTTGCAATAAAATTTCTCCACAGGAAATCACATATCTCACCTTCATTTACATCCCGCTGACCAGAACAGCTCACACCTCAGACCAATGAAAAGATGCATGCCTGGGAAGGACAGTGGTTCATGGGCTCAGAGACAGAGGAAAACCAGGTGTTGGTGAGAACTATTAATAATAACCACAGGAACTGAGGGTGTACGCAGGACAATGAAGTCTGTGACAAAGACAGTAATAATTAAGAACTAGATGAAAATCACAGACAATGAAAAAAATGGCGTGGTCAAGATATTGGCATTCTCTACGAAATGAAATAATTGTTGTAACCATAAACTATACAACTGACATAAAAATTACATATGTCAAATGCTCAATTTTCATACATTATATTGGTGCAATTATGGTAATGACAAGTTTTAAGAATTTACTTGTTCAAAACGTTTCTTTCCTATTTATATAAGTTTTGTGACCTTAATGAAATTATTTCACTACTCTATATGGGATTTTTTTTTACCTGAAAAATGAGAATTCATGTAACACTTTTCATAGGGCTATTGTGAAGACCAAATATGGTAATAAATACAAACATCAAATATGATTAATAAACACAAAAATAAATTTCCTCTAAAGAAAAGAAAGTTGGAAATCAGAAAAAGTGGTTTAGAGTATCCCTTTTGTCAAGTGAAGAATGAAGACAAGTTTCATACATTTGGCAAGATGAGATTTATTTCTCATAAAAGGTTGCAGCCTGCAGGTGGCCATTCCAACAGGCTGGGAAGTCCAGCCTCTGGCTAGAAGCCAGAAACAGGCACTTGGATGGAATGGTAAAGGGAACAAGAATTTATGATGAGCCAGTTGGCTGAATATACATATTTAATAAGCCATCGGAGGAGTCATGAATATTTATGAACTGAGAAATCTGCACTTGCACAATTAAGCGTCATACAGTCTCATGGGAACTATATTTTAAGAATGGCAATGTTAGCATGGTCCCAGGGTGAAGTTTTCTGCCGTCTGACATCAAAAGGTGAAGCAAGGCCTGGCACAGTGTCTTCTAGTTATAGTCCCAGCTACTTGAGAGGCTGAGACAGGAGGATCGCTTCTCACGCCCAGGGGCTTGAGCCTGCAGGGAGCTGGGATCACAGCACTGCCCTCCAGGCTTAGGGTGACACAATGAGCCTCTGCCTTTAAACAAAACAAACAAACAAAAAAAAAACCCTAAAAAACCACACACACACACACACACAAACAGAACAAAAACCTACAAAAAACACAAAACCGTAAGAAACACAAAGCAGAGGACATGGAAATCCTCTGTGCGTGTCCTCCATAGATTGGTCAGACCACTCCATACTCAGTGGTCTCTTACAGGGAAAGAACGTGGGCCAGCTGTGTAGAAACCACACAAGGAAACGCGAGGGGCTTTAGATGTTTGGTTGAAATCAGAGGTGGAGCAAGTCTTTCTTTGACAAAGTGCTTGTTTTTGTTTAAAGCTTAGGAAAGAAGGACTAATGGCAGTTAATGAAGGGAATATCACCAGGTACATCCTACTTCCTGTGCCATCATCACTAGGGACTCAGTTTGGTGGATTCTCTGGGGCGCCCTTGGCCAGGAGAAATTCTTTCCAGTCGGTAGGGAGCTGAGGATTGTATCGTATCTTTGTTTCTCACTTTAAAAACAGAGCTATTTGAGAGTAGTCAATAAAAATTTATGAAATGAGATGGCTATGTGGTTAGCTACTATAGAGTGCATTTTGAAAATGGAACATTTTAATTTTCTCTTCTCAACATTTTTGGAAGTTGCTTGTCATAATTTTTAAATTAGATTCTTTAAGTTTTTATTTTTATTTATTCTTTTAAATAGTGTAAGTGTTTGGAAAAGCTGAATACTCTTCATTCATCTTGTCAGCTTGCTTGCAGTAAGTCTTGGTAGAGTACTGAGTATTTTGTCACTTAAGGAGAGTGAAAGGGCAACACTTGTGTAAGTGATTGTTTGCTGATCTAATATTTAGCAAATAGTTTCTCTTTAGCCATAGAATGATTGTTCTATGTCAATAAGGACATGCATACTTATGTGTGTGTAGCCCTTTGTGTCTGTGTGTACGTATGCTAATTCAAGGGCAATGTTTTGATCAACTACTTGATAATATTCCCTCTGGCTAGTTCTGTTTTGCTTAAGTATTTCTTAAACCCATCATTCAGCACATACCCAAGACATTTGCTCAAAGACCACAAACAAAATCAGATAAAACTATTACAAAACAATATCACATCTATTTTAAAAGCATGTTATTACTTTATCGGAAAAAATAGACAGATTCAGAATAAAGCCTGAGAAGAAATAAATAAGCAATGTTATTTATGGGTCAGCGTTGTTGACTTTTTGAGCTATTTTTAGTTTGAAGATTCTAGCTGTATTTCCCTGCCTAACTCCAATTTTTCTCTACAGCTTACACCCTCTCTCTTCAGAACAAAACTATTTGCATGCAAATAATTAAACAAGAATTGATTATCAGTTTTAATCTGTTAATTTCTCTATGCATGTATATAAGACTACATGATTCCTCAACTCAATGGGCTTAAAATACTCTTTCGGATTATAGACATCAGTTTGCAATAAGGATTAATTATATCAAAGTTTAAGTCATTAATAGATAATTAAAACAAAACCAGTAATTTTACCTACTGTTTTATAAAGTATAAAATTCTTTCTTAGATGACCTATCCTATTAAGAGCTTTTGCTGAAGAAATGGTTTGAGATGATATCTAAAACCATGGGTAAATTGAGTATGTGAAAAGGAAGTAAAATAGGAGTTAATATCCTTTATTTTAGTTTTCTACTTGCTTGATTAAAATTCTCAGACATAGAGAAGTCACAGCTTAATCTGTCGAGTTGTGTCTTACAGGAATGCAAATAATCTGTGCCTAGTGGAACAAATATCTCTGGAGATAGTAGTTTATATCCCCACTAGTCAGTAAGCAGCTGATTTTTATAAAACCCAAGAATTAGGCCATCTGAGGTTAGGTTCTCAAATGCTCTTTGAATCAGTAATAGCATCATACTGTGTTCATCATTAATTAATGTGTTAAAATATGTGACATATGTTCAATTCACATGAGCTTTTTGATTTGACCTTCTTCACAGTTATGCTAATTGTGTTTCAGCACCTTTTAGCATCTTGTGTCTTTTCCAGATTGACTTTTAAGGATCTCTGATTGCTTTCTTTGTACTTTATAACTCGGAAACATCAATAGTTTGTATTATAAATGTCACTGTACTTTCCCCCATAATTTTACCTCAGGATGCTAAAAATATCTAGCAGGATAGTTAATGCTGTCCCCAAATCATTAATCAGGCAGGTGAAGAAGCTTCAGTTATAAAACACATCTATCATTCTTGCACAGTTTCAGTTGATCGCCCATTGGAGAACAGACAGAAACTCCAGGAATGGGAATGTAAGAAACTTTACATTCTGACAAAGCAAACCTCCTGAGGATATTGTGTGTGTTCGAAAAGCCTTCACGGTAATCCGCTGTCTTTTCTTTTGAACCTGGGGAATTAATTCCCTTTCATCTTCTCTCCTGCCTTCAGTCTCTTTCTTCTCCCCAGGTCCAAACAGACACAGAAAAAGAATCACATTCTATACTGTCCCCTTTACTTGCCTACCCCTAATGCTGGATGCAGGCCTTTTGTGCATGTTTTTTTTTTTTTTTTTTTTTTCCGTATTATCTATTACAACCATTATTTGAGACACAGTCAGGAAATGGGAACAAGAAAAAGAAAAAAAAAATAGTTTTTTTCAAAAACTCATAATGAAAACTGCCTTTGGTTTTACTTAAATTCAATGGATAAAGGTCCTATCATATTATTATTCTTTCATTGCCTCTCACGTCAATTTTTCTTCCCAGGGCTCAAGGTCCTATTTCCCCTGACAGGTAACTCTACGCTTCTTCATGGTACGTTTTCACATCTCAGTGTTGAATACCATGATGCAATGCTTAGCTTTCTCACTGGAATGATGAACTTCCCTCAACTGCTAAAAATATTGTCAGTAAATTATGTTTCATCATCAATTCCCTTCTGAGATATCTCAGCTAATAAATGAAAATCTTTCCCAAGCCTACCTTCCCCTAGTAAACCAGTGATTGACCAATGTGGAAGTATAAAGGTTGGGTTGACCATCTAAACTGAACTCATGATAAATCTAAAGAACTATTTATTCCATTTCCACAATACCCTAAGACATCAGCCGAAATCATGGTTAGGGTCTGCGTATGTCACAGCTGAACTGTGTCTGCTACCCAAGCCAGCTTTTTCTCCCTTCCCTCCACAGGTATTGATTCCAAGGGTCCTATCTAATTAATCTTCTGCAGAAACAGTACTTTCTAGCTGTCTGAACTCTGATTACATTATTGGATTACTAAGCCTTCAATTCACGAGGGAATGCTCACAAACATCAGGCGGAGGAATGGGCTTTACTTAGTCTACTGACTTAAATGACGTTTAAAGATCACGTTTAAAAAAACACCTTAAAGTATCATCTGGACCAGCGTTTGACCAAATAACTGGACACCAGAGGTTAACCAAGTTGATGCATAAAATTAACTACCACAATGAGTATTGGTTGAAGTATTTGATTTTTATTTTTAATAAATGTATTTCAGCTCATTTTCGTGAGCCTATTTTCAGTCAGAGCATACAGATAATGTAATTAGCACCAGCATGTAGGCCTCAATAGGAGGTGTAAGACTTGAAATGCTCTCTCATATCCAAATGTCTGTTTATCATATTGATTTGTGGTGAATTTTATTTGGTAATATATGAGTAAGGAACTAGAAATTAAATCCATGTTTTGACTCACCTTCAATATATTATGTCAAGACTTCTTTTCATTATCTGTCACATTATTTATGACTTAATAATGCTTTCCATTCTACAGTAGAGAACATTTAGGTTTGAGGTTGTATGACTTCCAAGTGAGCTGAATGTAGGAAAAGTACAACAAAATTATTATCCATTTTAAATGTATCTTCTTAATACTTTATGAATTCTCTGACTGGGTCTACATTTGATATATAACAAGGAGTTTCTCTTGATATAAAATGACCCAGAAATTATATTCATGATCTTAAATAGTGGGTTTTCAAATAATTATTCTAATTAAAACTTTAGAATAAATACCTTTATTTTATGTGTTCATACCTCAATAAATACACATTGTTTTCTAATTACTCAATTCTTACCATTACCTCCTTCTCCTTACATTAAATGGTACTGTGAAAATAAGCTGAATACTTCAGTTTTGACTCCTAAAATGAGCATATCATACTATGTAACTTCAATAGTATATTTTTTAATTATTTAAAATGAATGTGTATGTTCATATGCTGTTATTTTGTTTTTGTTTTGCTTTGTTTTTTCTTTGTAGAGATAGAGTCTCACTTTCTTGCCCTCAGTAGAGTGCTGTGGCATAACACAGCTCACAGAAACCTCCAGCTCTGGGGCTTAGGTGATTCTCTGGCCTCAGCCTCCCAAGTAGCTGGGAATATAGGTGCCCACCACAACACCTGGCTATTTTTTTATTGCAGTTTGGCCAGGACCGGGTTTGAACCCATTTCACTTGGTATATGGGGCCGGTGCCCTACCTACTGAGCCATGGGCACTGCCTAGACACAGTTATTTTCAATCTCAGTTGCCACATTAGAAAATGTAAGGAAAAAGTATTTTATGCCATTTGTAATGTTACTATCTTCATCTCTCAGTCTTACCAATTCTGCACAATGTCAATTAATATTTTTAAATGTTACCAGTATGCAAATAAACATCTAGTGTAAAGTTTGTACTTTATCTTTGTACTCAGGTGTATTACTATATATTTACCTGAACAAACTTCAAAATGATTTATTCCAATTCTACCAAAAAGAAGTATTTAATGGAAACTCAGTATATGTCTGGTACTTGTCTATGAACTGAGTATAAATTAGTGAGCAAACATGAAGAAAAGCATCTTGTCTTTATTGACCTTTCCTTCTTTGACGGGACTGCAGATGGTGAAATACACACACACATGCATGTTATTCTCATCTGATCATATATGTGTATATATGTAAATTCATATCATATATACATGCATATATGCATATACATTTCATATATATACACACATGTATATACCTGTACATATATATGATTGGATAAGAATAATACGAAGAGTAATAGCCAGCATTAGGAGATAAGAAGCTCTGGGGAGTGGGGTTCCTCAAGGAACAATTAACATTTGGACAAAAGTATGAAGTTGAGTGAGCGAACATAGCAGCACCCCAGTGAAAACAATATTCCGGATATAAGAAAGCTTGTGTGAATCGCAAGGAGGTTAGTATTGCTAGAGGATAGTGTGGCTGTAAGGGAGAGAGAAATGAATAGGAGATGACGTCAGAGAGTTAAGAGGAAGATTTCATATAAATGTGACTTAGCAAATCCCAGTGAATTGTTCAGATTTTACTCCAAGAAGAAAAGCCCCTGGAGCCCAACAAGTAAGGAAATAACATTGTGCCCGCTCTACCTGAAGTGAGACTAGCCCACAAAGACAAAAATGAACAACTGAGTAGGCTGCTGTAATACTGCAAGCTAGAGATAATAAAAGGTAGAGTTGATAAACAGTAGCTGGAATTTGCTGGAAGCAGTAATAGGAGAAAATCCTGTTTTGGATATAGATTATAATCAAAAGGAGGGAATTTGATGGATGTCCCCAAGTTTTTGCAATAAAGAACTTGCTCATTTACTGAGGTAGGACAGATTGCCATAGGAGATGAATTGATGTGGAAAAAAAAGAGGTGACTTTTGGACCTAATAACATGCTGCCTTGTCTATGAGACATCCTAATGACTATTCTGAATAGGCATATGCTATGAGTGACTATAAAGGAAATATGTTACGTTTTAAGCTCAAATATAAATATCTGTGTTAGGTTTAGAAATAGGCTTAATAATCATTTGGATCTGTTCAAAGTGCAAATTCCCTATAATTATATGAGAATCTTATGTTGTAGATGTAGCGATAAACCTACTCAGTGATTTCAATGTCAATTTTTTTTTTTTTTTGGTTATTTCAGATTTGGGTTGCAAAGAAAAAGATAAATTACATATCGATATTGCCTTGAGAATTGATTAGAATACTCACTATTCTATGCTTTTCATGCTTATAAATTTTGCACATAATACGTACTCCTTATTTATTACTTAAGGAAATATGATATTAACCTTATGTTTATCAACTTTGAAGACTGTTCGGATGTTTGATATTATGTAGGTTCTAAACTGATTTCCCATAGTTTATTGAGGAAAATATGGTCTTCCTCCATGATTTCTGTGAAAACTAAATGAGATAATGCTATGTTATGAATATAATAGTATAGTTCCCGCCTTCCAGTGATCATGGATACGTATCTGTTATAACTGTATCTATTTTTTCAGATTTGTAGTGAAGCTGTTAATAGTTTCCTGTTGTGTATTTGGATTTATTTTTCTATTGATTTTGTTTTATTTTTGTGTGTTTTTTTAATCTTGGTGATTTTTGTAAGTGGACTTTAATGATATTGCACATTTCCTATGTCATTTGTTTGATATTCTCTACTATGTTTTATATTAACCAGGTTTTACATTAGTTTTATTTTACTTTTAGCAAATTTGCATTTTAGAAATGTGTGTACATGTGTGTATGTATTATACAGAGGATAACAAAAAATATATATTAAAATCATAATACTTGGTATAGGCTGATAATGTTTGCTATCTTGTATATTGTATTTTGTGTCTCTTATAATTGCAAAAGTCAAAACATGACTTGAGTATCACAATTTTAATACAGTTTTGTTCCTTTCTTAAAAAGTATATATGTTTCTACCCCCCGTATGTGTATATGCACGGGTTATTATTAAAATTTGGGGATACACAAGAAAATCAAGAAATGTAAAACACATGCAGACAGAAACAAATGAAGCCCCTTCAGCGACACCGATAAGCTGAGCGAGTTGAAACTTGTATGGGGATATCAGAAAGGGTAATGTTGACTGTGTTTCTTGGAATTTGACTAATGGACCATAACGCAGTTTGTCTCAAGCATAACACAGTCTGTTTCGTAGTAACCTATATACATGTATGTATACATATTTTAATTTTCTGAT
This sequence comes from Loris lydekkerianus, assembly GCA_963574355.1. Lineage (NCBI taxonomy): Eukaryota > Metazoa > Chordata > Mammalia > Primates > Lorisidae > Loris > Loris lydekkerianus. The sequence goes on from CAUYPK010061182.1 coordinate 18,852, forward strand.
TCTTATTTTTGCATCATTAAGTATTTGCCAGATACGAATGTTTTCTGATAACTTAAAACTTTTTAAAAACCAGGTGTCATTTGCTGAGGTCTCCAATTTTAATGAAATACATTTTTTCAGGTCTTAATCTAATTGTACAAAAATTAAGTGCACCTAAATGTATCCAAATACGTACATATATCCATATTCATTCTTTCCTTGAATATACAGTAATACTATATAATTGGATGAATAATTACTTGATTTATGTCTTTTAATTCTTCTTACTAACTTCTCAATAAAATTTATTATTTTAGGAATTTAAATATCATAGTGGGAAAGAATTCCTACCTGAAATACTCAAATCATCCAGCAAAGAAAAGCGTATTTCATTTTTGTTCATTCCACTAGTTACAGATAATAAAACAACAATAACAAGCACAAGAGGTAAAGGTAGTTAATGTGAAATGTGCACTCACAATTTGCCTGTCACTGTCCTAAAGGATGTACTTGTATTTACTCATATAATCCTCAAAATAACTTTGTCATTCTTTCCATTTCATAAATGAGAAAAGGAGATGTGAAGAGTAGATGTTAAGTAATTTCCTAGGGTCACAAAAGTAGTAAAAGACAGAATCTGAATTCAAGAAGAGTCAGTAACACACCACAGTCTTAATAACTACCCTACATTACATTAATGTGAATGAGAATTGCAATTCACCATCTCTATCTCTACACAAAAACTGTTAATACAGAACTACAACATCTGGGATAGAACTAAAATAAATTATATTTGTATTTCTTTTTGTCTTATGTGTAGAGACATAGCCTAAATTATGAGTATCCATTTCTGTTTGCTATTTCTTTGCTTTTTTTTGACTCCATCAAGATATATGCAAGGGCATCTATACTTATGAATACGTGCATGGGTGAAGGATATGTGAAGTAAAATAAAGTATAACTACTGGTTACACTAGAGTCTTCACATTGATTTATTTCCTCTTCCCTTAATAATCAATAAATTAATATCAGTTATAGTTTAGTAAATGCTGGAAACTAAATAAAAGAGAAAAAAAAAAAAAGCTTGGTATTGAACCAACCAGAAATAATGACTTATATAATTTCAGCTTATCATCTTGTACTAGAGAAATAACCATGTTGACATGATAATTGTCATAGATAACTAGATGGTGGGCAGATTTTTTCACATACTCTTATATCATCTCTTTAATAACATAAATACCTTTATACAGAAAGGCTTAATAAAGGTGTAGCTGAATATGTCTTAAAACAACATTTTGAATGCATTAGGAGTGATAGCTGCCTACTGCTTCTATTAACACACTGTTGATAGAGCAGTTCATTTCATCACATCTTTGTTTATGAAAACCTGGGGCTCATTTATCTTGTATATGTTTTGGCAAGATTTTGAGGCAGTTTCCATAGTACACACACCCCCACACACTCACACACATGCATTTCATGTAAAGGAGAAAATATTCAAGATATACACGTGCAACTTAGATAAAAATATTCAAGACGCACACATGCAACTTAGATGAAAATATTCAAGATACACACATGCAACTTTTGGATTTTCAAAATCAAATTCAGTAATGATGAAATAACAACAGACTCCTCAGAAATTGAAAAAATCCTTAACGAATACTACAAGAAACTTTACTCTCACAAATTTGAAAATACAAAACAAATCGACCAATACCTGGAAGCACGCCACCTACCAAGACTTAGCCTGAATGAAGTGGAAATGTTGAACAGGCCTATATCAAGT
>CAUYPK010061184.1:0-16483 GCA_963574355.1 Loris lydekkerianus
AGATGGAGACTTTACCTCTTTCATGTTTACATGGATGGAGCTGGAACATATTCTTCTTAGTAAAGTATCTCAAGAATGGAAGAAAAAGTATCCAATGTACTCAGCCCTACTATGAAACTAATTTATGGCTTTCATATGAAAGGTATAACCCAGTTATAACATAAGAATAGGGGGAAGGGGGAGAGGGAAGAAAGGGAGGGGGGAGGTTAGGGTGGAGGGAGGGTAATGGGTGGGGCCACACCTACGGTGCATCTTAGAATGGGTACAGGCGAAACTTACTAAAGGCAGAATACAAATGTCTACATAGAATAAGTAAGAAAATGCCATGAAGGCTATGTTGAACAGTTTGATGAGAATATTTCAGATTGTATATGAAACCAGCACATTGTACCCCTTGATTGCACTAATGTACATAGCTATGATTTAACAATAAAAATAAATAAATAAATAAATAGCCAGGCATTGTGTGGGTGCCTGTGGTTCCAGCTATTTGGGAGGCAGAGGCAAGAGAATCGCTTCACCCCAGGAGTTGGAGGTTGCTGTGAGCTGTGATGACACAGCACTCTACCAAGGGTGACAAAGTGAGACTCTGTCACAACAACAACAACAAGAAAACAGTAGTTAACTATTAGTAGCAGTGGAGGACGAGGCAGGCAAACCGAAGCTAGATGGAGGGGGGGGGCGAAGATGAAAGAAAGGAGGGGGCGAAAGTTTTTTTTTTTTTTTTTTTTTGCAGAGACAGTCTTACTTTATCACCCTGGGTAGGGTGCCGTGGTGTCACACAGCTCACGGCAACCTCCAACGCCTGGGGTTAGGCGATTCTCTTGACTCAGTCTTCCAAGTAGCTGGGACTATAGGCGCCCACCACAACATCTGGCTATATTTTTGTTGCAATTTGACCCAGACCTGGGTTGAACCCGCCAACCTTGGTGTATGGGGCCAGCGCCCTACCCACTGAGCCACAGGTGCCGCCCAAGAGAAAGAGTTTTTTTAAAGACAAAGCATGAAATAAACTTTAATTAAAATATATCAGAAATATACCACAAAGGTCTGACATTTAAGTTTGTGAACTTGCCACTGTGCAACTCAGGTTGGGAGCACTGTACAAACAGTTTTATAAGGTTTCATAACCCTGGGATATTAGTGTCTCACCTTTGTGTTCATGTGGTGGTGTCTTACTGAGTGGCATTCATTATTATTATGCGTTTTTGTGTGCTGTCCCAAGAACGTTGGAACTTGAATTAGAGCAATGAACAAACATTAAGTTTCTTGTTAAACTTGGCAAGAGTGGAAGTTAAATCAGGAACATCTTAGGCCAAGTTCATGGGCATAATGCCATGAAGAAAACAGCAGTGTATAAATGGATTAAACATTTTTCTGAAGGGAGAGAATTGCTGATGAAAGGTGATCACTTCCTCACTGATGAAGAGAGGTCAGGGTAGCCAGTAACAGCAGAACTGATGAAAACATTGCAAAAATGTGTTAAATTGTGTGTCAAAATCATCAGCTGACTGTGAGAAGTGTAACAGACCACGTAAACATTGATAGGGAAACAGGAAATTTTTTTTTTTTTTTTTTTTGAGACAAAGCCTCAAGCTGTCTTTGAGGTGGGTAGAGTGCTGTGGCATCATAGCTCACAGCAACCTCCAACTCCTGGGCTCAAGCGATTCTCCCCTCCACCTCCCAAGTAGCTGAGACTACAGGCGCCCACCACAAACCATGGCTACTTTTTTGGTTGCAGCCGTCATTGTTGTTTGGTGGGCTGGGCTGGATTCGAACCCACCAGCTCAGGTGCATGTGTCTGGCGCCTTAGCCACTTGAGCCACAGTCACCAAGCCAGAAACAGGAAAATCTTAACTGAAAATCTTGGCATGAGAAAGATGTGTGCAAAAATGGTCCTGAAGGAGCTCACTGGAGAACAAAAGAAAAGGAGAGTTGAAGTTTGCCAAGACCTTTGGGAGAGGCAAGGTGTTGTTTTGGGCCACGTTATCACTGATGATGAAGCATAGGTATACCAATACAACCTTGAAACAAGGTTCAGCCAATTCTCCAAGATCAGAAATGTTCAGTCAGCCCAAATCAAGTGTCAAAATGATGTTTTTAACCTTTTGTGATGTCAGAGGGATTATTCATTATTAGTTTGTATCAACTGGACAGTCAACCAAATTTACTATTTAGAAGTGTTGACGCCTGTGGTCCCAGCTACTTGGGAGGCTGAGGCAAGAGAATTGCCTAAGCCCAAGAGGTGGAGGTTACTGTGAGCTGTGATGCCACAGCACTCTACCGAGGGCAACAAAGTGAGACTCTGTCTCTAAAAAAAACAACAACAAAAAAGAAGTGTTGAAAGCCTGTGTGAAAAAGTTAGATGCAAACAACCTGAACTTTTCACCAACAACTCATGGTTCTTGCATCGTGACAATGTAGCAGTTCGCACTGCCTCGCTGTGAGGGAGTTTTTAGCCAGTAAGCAAACAACTGTATTTGAACACCCTCCCTACTCACCTGATTTGGCCCCCTGTGACTTTTTTCTTTGTGCAAAGATAAAGGCAATGTTGAAAGGAAGACATTTTGATGACATCTAGCACATCAAGGTCAATATAAGAACAGCTCTAATGGCTAGTGCAGAAAGAGTTCCAAAATTGCTTTGAAGGGCGGACTAGGCACTGGTGTCAGTGCCTGGCTTCCCACCAGGAGTACTTTGAAAGTGACTAGTGATATTCAGCAATGAGGTATGCACCACTTTTTCCACGATGAGTTAATTATCCGACTTTCATAGTATGCTGGGAAATCCAATATCCCTCCAAAACCTCTGGAATTCCCTGCAGTACCACGTATTAATATTTCCCAGTTGCCTCTGTGTTTGAGTTCCTGCTGCAGCCGACTTCCCTTCTTCTCTGCTGTTTCATGTCCCTTGCAGTGTTAGTGTTGCTGCTTTGCCATCCTGTGTGACGGTGACGCATCCCTCTGACTCTGTTCCCATCCCATCCCCCACAAGGCTGCCTGTCACACACATGGACTCCAGGCAGTAGGGACGCAATAGCACATAATGGCCCAACAAACAACTTGAAACCTTGGCCCCTGTCTTAAAAGTCCCTCAGCCACCCCTTCCCCATAACTTTCTCCACAAAAGCCGTGGAACTGAGTTCTTGTCTCCTCTTCAACTTTCTCTCCTGTCTTAAGAATTCCTGGGATTCCTTAGGGAAAGTAGTTTGGCCCTCTCTTTGCCTCTCAGTCCTTCCAGAAGGCTCCATCCAACCACAGGGAGCCTTTTAGGTATGTGCATGTGCACAAGTGCATCTGTTTGTGTGGGAACTTTTCCTTTTGAAATAATTTAAATATTTTAATATTTCACACTATGAAGTCACATGGGAGCTCCAATTTCAAATTCTGACTCCTTTACTTGCTAATGTCTGATCGTCCTTATCCCTTTGCCCCTTAACTTCCTTAACCACTTAGAACTCCAGTGGCATCCTCCACAAAAGAGGAATAATAACAGCTTGTACCTTGGGATTATTGTAAGGTAGATCTAAGACAATGTTCCTCCTTTAGTGTTCTCAAACTCTGTATTGCCCAGATTGTGACTTATAATTTGAAAAGTTCACCGCAGATGCTACCTATGGGAGAGACTGCCCAGCATCAGGGTCAGGAAACAATCAGAATATTGACTATTCTCTGATACATGGAGCAGGTAAGAAATGAGGAGAGAGATACCCAAAGAGCTAAGGGGTAGCTCCAATTAGACAGGAGAGATCACAGGCCACAGGAAATGTTAGGCATTCAGGATAGATCATGCCAGTCTAGATAAGCATCCTGAAATGAAAAGCCCAACTTCTTTCTTTCTTTCTTTCTTTCTTTTTTTTTTTTTTTTTGAGACAGAGCCTCAAGCTGTTGCCCTGGGTAGAATGCTGTGGCATCACAGCTCATAGCAACCTCTAACTCCTGGGCTCAAGCCATTCTCCTGCCTCTGCCTCCCAAGTAGCTGGGACTACAGGCACCTGCCACAATGCCTGGCAATTTTGGGGGGGTTGCAGCTGTCGTTGTTTGGTGGGCTGGAGCTGGATTCGAACTCGCCAACTCAGGTGTATGTGGCTGGCGCCTTAGCCGCTTAAGCCACAGGCGCCGAGCCAAAGCCCAACCTTGTTACATGTCAGGTGGCTGGCCTCTCACCTCCTCATTTTATATTCAGGACACTTGGTGTTTCCTCTTAGATAGGAGCTTGTTCTGGGGCAAGTAGTCAGTAGCTATGTTGATGCGTTTGTTCCTCTTCTAGATCATAAGTGCTGCTGGATTAAAACACCATGACATGCCAACCACTTACTGTCATGATTTTCATTCACTCAACCAACTGTGAAAACAGGGAGTCTTCCTCAACATCTCTCTTCCCCTTATCCCAGGCCATCATCTAGTATTGTTGATTTCATCTTTCAAACATCTCACTTAGCCACTGCTCTCCATTTCTTTGCACTGTGCAGGTTCAAGTCACTGCCTTTTATCTCCTGAACGCTGCTCTAGCCTGCTTGGACATCTCTTCTACCTGGGACACTCGTAGTGTGTCTTACCATTCACGTTATAGTTCTATTCCTTTTCTCTGGTCACACCTTTTTAAGTAGCCCCCTCCTGGTCACCACATCAAATTCTCCTATTTACTTCCATTCTTTTTTTTCTTTTCTTTTTGTTTTTTTTTTTTGAGACACAGTCTCACTATGTCTCCCTGGGTAGAGTGTGGTGGCGTCACAGCTCACAGCAACCTCTAACTCTTAGGCTTAAGCGATTCTCTTGACTCAGCCTCCAGAGTAGCTGGGACTACAGGCACCTGCCACAATGCCTGGCTACTTTTTTGTTGTTGCTGTCATTGTTGTTTAGCTGGCCCCAGTTCGAACCTGCCAGCCCTGATGTATGTGGCCGGTGCCCTAACCACTGAGCTACAGGCAACGAGCCTATTTACTTTCTTAATTGCATTTCACATAATCTAAAATGATCCTGTTTATGTACTCATGTATATTACATTAGAATAGATACTCCATGACAGTAGAGACTTTTTTTTTCACTCTGTACCCGTACAACATAGAACAGTGTCTGACACTGTTGAATGAATAATGAATGATCTTCTAATTGGTCTTTCTATTTCTGCTTTTATAGGATGAAGCAAGTGAGGTACTTGCCTTAGGTGTAGAATTTGAGTTGGCTGGTCACAGTGGCTTACGCCTGTAATCCTAGCACTCTGGGTGGCTAAGGTGGGTGGATAGCTTGAGCTCATGAGTTCAAGACCAGCCTGAGCAAAGGCAAGACCCCATTTCTACTAAAAATAGAAAAACTAAGGCAAGAGGATCACTTAAGCCCCAAAGTTGGAGGTTATTGTGAGCTATGATGCCACAGCACTCTACCCAGGGCAATAGCTTGAGATTCTGTCTCAAAAATAAATAAATAAATAAAATAAATAAATAAAATTTGAGGTGGTGTCAAAAACCTCAGTAGTCATAATAAATCATATTTTGATGCCATACTCTAAAAAATAAAAACAAATGCAAAAAACCCGTGGTGAAAAGATATTTAGTTTTAAGTAAAGACAGAATCTGCATTTGTATGTTCCTATTGTTGTTTTTTTCATACTGGACTCAGCTCTGGTTCAACTCTGGTTCCAACAGAACTTTAGAGACAGTATCTGTTATCCCAGGCTGGAGTGAAATGGCATGATACAGGTCACTTCAGACTCACAGGGCACGAGACACTGCACCCGGCTTCCAGCAGAACTAGACTTACAGAAACACGGAGCTAGCCTGTAGGTCATAGTTTGCATATTTGACTTTTGAAAATACTGCTTTAAGGGCAGTGCCTGTGGTTCAGTGGGTAGAGCACTGGCCCCATATAGTGAGGGTGGCAGGTACCAACCCGGCCCTGGCCAAACTGCAACAAAAAATAGCCGGGCATTGTGGCAGGTGCCTGTAGTCCCAGCTACATGGGAGGCTGAAGCAAGAGAATCGCCTAAGCCCAGTAGTTGGAGGTTGCTGTGAGCTGTGACGCCATTTGCACTCTACTGAGGGTGATAAAATGAGACTCTTTCTAAAAAAAAAAAAAGAAAGAAAGAAAGAAAGAAAGAAAAGAAAAGAGGCTAGGTGCCTGTTTCTCAAGCGACTTAGGCGCCAGCCACATACACCTGAGCTGGCGGGTTCGAATCCAGCGTGGGCCCGCCGAAACAACAATGATGTCTGCAACCGAAAAATAGCCAGGCGTTGTGGCAGGTGCCTGTAGTCCCAGCTACTTGGGAGGCAGAGGCAGGAGAATCTCTTGAGCCCAGGAGTTGGAGGTTGCTGTGAGCTGTGATGCCCTAGCACTCTACCCAGGGTGACAGCTTGAGACTCTGTCTCAAAAACAAAAACAAAAAAGACAGAAAGAAAACATTGTATTAAAATATATTTTATCTGGATTACTGAGTATTTTGGTGGTCCTTACTTGGTTCTCCCTATTTGTAGCTTTTAAATTTACTCTTCACACAGCAGCCAGAGTGGGCTCTTTAAAAGCAAATTACACCTCATTACTCCATTATCAAATGGTTTTCCTTTGTACTTAATATAAAGTCCAAAATTCTTGATGTGGCCCACACATCTCAGTTCCTACTTGAGTTGGCTCCTGCCCTCTTCCTGAATCTCATTTTGTGCTATTTTTCCCTTTGCCTGGTGAATTCCAGGCACACTGGCTGCAATAAAGCCAAGTAAATGCCCCAGGACTCTTATACAAATATTCTCTATTCAGAATATTCTCTTTTCCAAGATATCCCCACGTGCTTTCCTTTTCAACTGGTCATTCCTTTTTAAGTTTTATATGTTGGCTTGACATCCACTTCTGTTGAAAAGCCTGATGTGACTCTCCAGTCTAAAGCAGTATCTTTGTCACTTTTTCTTAGCACTGAGTCTTTCCTCATACAGTTATCACATTTGCAAGCAAATATTTAGTACTGTGGTTATTTGATTAACAATTGTCTGTCCACTTGGTTGTAAATCCCATGGAGCAGAGATTATGTCTATTTATTTGTTCTAGTGTTTCTGTCACCTTTGCTTTATTCCCCAGCACCTAGTACATAGTAGGCACTTCATAAATATATAACACAAGGACTGGATCATACAAATTTTTCAATAAATGTTTATAAAATTATTATTAAAAAGGCAAATTAGGTAGCATAGTAACATGAGGAAGGTGGCCAGCTGTGATGGCTCATGCATGTAATTCCAGCACTTTTGGAGGCTGAGGCAGGAGGATGCCTTGATACCAAACATTTAAGACCACCCTGGGAATATAGCTATTTCTACAAAAGAAAAAAGAAAATGAAAGCAAGCAAATTAATTTTCTAGGCATTTTATTGAAATTTCAGGGATTTTTATTCTTTCTTTTCTTTTTTAGAGGCAGAGTCTCACTTTATCGCCCTTGGTAGAGTGCAGTGGTGTCATAGCTCACAGCAACTTCCAACTTGTAGGCTTAGGAGATTCTCTTGCCTCAGCCTCCAAGTAGTTGGGACTACAGGCACTTGCCACAATGCCCGGCTATTTTTTTGTTGCAGTTTGGCCGGGGCTGGGTTTGAACCTGCCACCCTCAGTATATGGCGTAAGCACCCTACCCACTGAGTCACAGGTGCCGCCCGAAATTTCACTTTTCTTCCACTGGCTTTTTGCTTGTTCGGTCTATTACTTTTCCTTTAATCTCAGATTGCAACCCTTATCACAGCTGTAGCTTCTGAGGATTTCTATCCTTAATTCAAATTAGCCTGATGATTTTTTTTTCTGATTGCTTAAAAGAGTCACAGGTAATGGATCATTTTCATAAGAGATCTCACTGAATTAAAAAAAAAAGTAAGTGGATCAGTGTCTAAGCCTTTCAATTAAATGCCTGCCACACTGATATTTTTGTCCTTAAACAAAGGCTACTCCCACCAAAAAGGCACCAGACTTTTTCCTATAATTATTTTATATCAAATTCAGAAATGGAAGATATGTAACAAATTCAGAAATGGAAGCCCATGAAAGAATAGTTGTGTCCCATTGCCTTAGACAGAGTCTAAATCTGTTGCCCCAGGCTAGGGTGTAGTGGCTCACAGCAACTTCAAACTCCTGGGCTCAAAGATCCCCTTACTTCAGCCTCCCAAATAGCTATACATGCTCTATAATTCACAGTTAATTTTTCTATTTTTAGTACAGATGTGTCTCCCTCTTGCTCAGGCTGATCTCAACTCCTGAGATGTCTCCCTCTTGCTCACACTGGTCTGGAACTCCTGAGCTCAAGCAATCCACTGGCATCCCAGAGTGCCAGGATTACAGGTATGATAAGCAGCAGCGTCTCCTTCCTTTCGCTTCTTATCTTGGGTCTTTGTCTAAGTATGGTCTGGATATCAGCAGCATCAGCCTCAGAGTTGGGGACTTGTCAAATGCAGATTTGAGGCCCCCACTCTCAGAATCCATATTTTAACAAGAAAAGTTTAAGAGCATGTGTTCTTAGTAAGGGGGTGGTAAAACAGGTATCTCCTGCAGAATGGAAAAAGACTATATAGTCCAGGCGTTTCCAAACTTGGCTGGTATTAAAACCCAATGAGGTGCTTGTGTAAAAATATAATCCCTGGTTTATACCTTTCAGGAAATTTTAATTTTATAGGTCTAGGGTGGAGCTGCAGAGTGAGTCTGCCAACAAAGTGACATTTGGAAACTGTTGATTTTGTTTAGTTTTATAATTTAGCACAGGAGGAAACTGAGTTAGGTAATTTAAGTTGCTTCCTCATTGTCACTAGTGATAAAATTGCACTTGAGGCTCGGCGTCTGTAGCTCAGTGGCTAGGGCGCCAGCCATATACACTGGAGCTGGCGGGTTCCAATCCAGCCCGGGCCTGCCAAGCAACAGTGATAACTACAAACATAAAATAGTCGGGCATTGTGGTGGGGGCCTGTAGTCCCAGCTACTTGGGAGGCTGAAGCAAGAGAATCGCTTAAGCCCAGCAGTTTGAGATTGCTGGGAGCTGTGCCGCCACAGCATTCTAACCAGAGTGACAGGTTGAGGCTCTGCCTCCAAAAAAAAAATTTCTTTAGAAAGAAAGAAATTTTGTTGCCCTGCTAGAGTGCCATCATAGCTCACAGCAGCCTTAAATTCTTGGGCTTGAGAAGCCTTTTTGCCTCAGCCTCCCAAATAGCTGGGACCCCAGGTACCTGCCGCAATGCCCAGCTAGTTTTTCTTGATTTTTTTTTTTTTTATTACATCTTTTACTTTATATTTTTCTTTCTTTCTTTCTTTTTTTTTTTTTTAAGAGACAGAGTCTCACTTTGTCACCCTTGGTAGAGTGCTGTGGCATCACAGCTCACAGCTACCTCCAGCTCTTGGGCTTAGGCGATTCTCTTGCCTCAGCCTTCCGAATAGCTGGGACCATAGGCACCTGTCACAATGCCCAGCTATTTTTTTTGTTTCGGTTTGGCCAGGGCTGGGTTTGAACCTGCCACCTTCAGTATATGGGGCCAGCGCCCTACTCACTGAGCCACAGGTGCCACCCAGTTTTTCTGATTTTTAATACAGATGGGGGTTACTCTCTTGCTCAGGCTGGTCCACCCACCTCGGCTTCTAAGAGTGCTAGGATTACAGTCCTGAGCCACTAAGACCCACCTCACTTAAATTTCTAAAGTACCAAAAAAACCTAGTAAATCTATGCAAATTACTACAGAGGGTAATTTTTTTTAAAAACAGTATCTCTTAGATCTCTATTAACTTTACGAAGTCTATTTTTTTTTGGCGCTAGATGTAATTTTGGAACTAACATGTTATTGTTCCCCTGGCAACATTTCCCTTCTATAAATCATCATGTTCACACCCCCTACACATGCATCCTGTGACAGCCCTAGCTCTGGCTTCTTTCCAGGACACTAGGATACTGCTAATGTGAACTGAAACTATATCTGGAAAAATTGGGGGAACTCTGTTTCCTTCTCAGTAATGAGAAACAAATCTGGACTGTGTGCCTATTCTCTCTTGAGGGTGAATTTTTTAAACTGAGGTAAAAAACAGAATGTAAAATTTACTATCTTAACCTTTTCCAAAATTAATAGACTTCAGTTTTTAGAACAGTTTTAGATTTACGGACAGATAGTACAGAGAATTCCGTGTCTCCCTTCTCCTGCATTGTTTCTCCTACTATTAACATTTGGCATGAGTGGTATATTTGTTACAACAACGAACCAACACTGATACAAATTATTACTGAAGTCTGTAGTCTTGTTTTTTTTTTGAGACACAGTCTATGTCGCCCTCAGTAGAGTGCTGCGGTGTCACAGCTTATAGCAACCTCAAACTCTTGGGCTTAAGTGATTCTCTTGCCTCAGCCTCCCAAGTAGCTACCTCCCAGGCGCCTACCACAACGCCCTTTTATTTTTTTGTTGCAGTTGTCATTGTTGTTTAGCTGGCTTGGGCCGGGTTGAACCCTCCAGCGTCAGCGTATGTGGCCGGCACCCTAACCACTGCGCCACCCTAACCAGAGCTGCCTCAAGTCTGTAGTTTACATTAAAGTTCTCCCTTTGTGTTATGAAGTTCTGGTTTTACCAAATGTGTAAATATAACGTATCCACCATTACAGAATCACACAGAATAGTTTCAGGCCAAAAAATCCCATGTGCTCCATTTAGTTATCTCTCCCTGCGTCCCCATAGGCCCTGGCAACCACTGATCTTTTTATTCTGTAGTTTTGCCTTTTACAATATGTCATATGGGCCAGGTGCAGCGTCTCGTGCCCCTAACCCTAGCTCTCCTGGAGACCCAGGCGGAAGGATCCCTCGAGCTCAGGAGTTCAAAAACAGCGTAAGCAAGAGCAAGACCCCTGACCCCACTAAAAATAGAAAAAAATAGCCAGGTGTTGAGGCAGCCTCCTGTAGCCCCAGCTACTCAGAAGGCTGAAGGAGGAGGATTGCTGGAACCCTGGAGTCTGAGGTTGCTGTGAGCTTGGCTGATACCAAGGCACTCTAGCAGGGACAACAGAGTGTGACGGCGTCTAAAGAAAAATAAGTGTCGTATAACTGGAATCTTTTGTAGTATATAGCCTTTTCAGACTGGCTTCTTTCATTAAGTAGTATGCATTTAAAGTTCCTCCATGTCTTTTAATTACTGAACACTATTCCATTAGCTATACCATAGTTTGTTTAAAAGGGCATCTTAATTGCTTCCAGTTTGGGGCAATTATGAATAGAGCTGCTATAACTATTCATGTGTGGGTTTCATGTGGACATTAGTGTATAATTCAATGGAATAAATACCTAGGAGTATGATTGCTGAATCATTTGGTAAGACTATGTTTAGGTTTATAAGAAAATACCAAACTGGCTTGGTGCCCATAGCTCAGTGGGTAGGGCGCAAGGCACATACACAGAGGGTGGTGGGTTTGAACCAACTCCCCCTCAGCTAAGCAACAATGACAACTGCAACAAAAAAATATCTGGGCATTGTGGCAGGCGCCTGTAGTCCCAGATTCTTGGGAGGCTGAGGCAAGAGAATCACTTAAGACCAAGAGTTGGAGGTTGCTGTGAGCTGTGACGCCATGGCACTCTTCCCAGGGCGACATACAGAGACTCTGTCTCCAAAACAAAAAAGATAAAAAGAAATTACCAAACTGTCTTCCTCGGTGGTTTTTACCATCTTACTTTTTTTTTTTTTTTTTTGAGACAGAGCCTCAAGCTGTCACCCTGGGTAGAGTGCTGTAGCGTCACAGCTCACAGCAAACTCCAATTCCTGGTCTTAAGCGATTCTCCTGCCTCCACCTCCCAAGTATCTGGGACTACAGGCGCCTGCCAACCATCTCACATTCTTATCAGCAATGAATGAGAATTCCTGTTGCTCCACATTCTTGCCAAAGTTCAGTATTGTTAGTTTTTTGGACTTTAGCCATTCTAACAGGTGAGTAGTGAATGGTACTATCTTAGCCAATTTTAAGCATTCAGTTCAGTGGTAATAAGTACATTCACATTGCTTTGCTGCTATCACCATCATACACCCACTGAACTCTTTTTTGTTGCTATTGTTGTTGTTGCAGTGGAGCTGGGGCTGGGTTTGAACCTGCCACCCTTGGTATATGGGGCCAGCACCCTACCCACTGAGCCACAGGTGCCGCCCCCACTGAACTCTTAATTTTGCAAAATTGAAACTGTGTACCTATTAAACAATGATTCCCTATTTTTCTCAGCCTATAGTTCCTGACAACCTCTTTTCTACTTTGCGTCTCTGTTAATGTGACTACTCTAGGTACTGCATATACCGTATATACTCGAGTATAAGCTGAGTTTTTCCGGCACAAAATTTGTGCCGAAAAACCCGAACTCGGCACAAATTTTGTGCCGAAAAAACTCAGCTTATATTCGAGTATATACAGTAAATTGAATCATACAGTGTTTGTCCTTTCCTGTCTGGATTATTTCACTAATGTATCCATGTTGAAGCATGTGTCAGAATTTCCTTCCTTTCTAAGGTTGAATAATGTTTCTTTGTATGGCTATATCACATTTTGCTTATCCATCATCCGTCCACGGACACTTGAGTTGCTTTCACATATTAGCTCTTATGAATAATGCTCCTATGAACATTTATGTACAGATATGTCTTTGAGTTCCTACTTTCAATTCTTTTGAGTATGTACTCAGAAGTGGAATTGCTAGATCATATAGAAATTCTTTTTTAAATATTTTGAAGAATTTTTCACGCCGTTTTCCACACCACCTTTTATATTCTCTCTAATAGTGCACAGGTTTTAATTTTTCCACATTTTCACCAACATTTATTATTTTCTGTAATTTTTTTGTTTGTTTGTTTTGTAGCTATCCTACTAAGTATGACGTGGTGTGTCAATGTGGTTTTATCCTCAGGGTGAATTTTAATGATACAAATATTGTCTGTCAATATCACACTAGATAGAAGGAATTCCTAAGAAGAGCTTTCCATTAGAAATCATTAGAATTTTATCTTTTTTTTTTTTTAATCTTTGAGATAGAGTCTCACTCTGTTGCCTAAGCTAGAGTGTTGTGGTGTCAGCCTACTTCACAGCAACCTCAAACTCCTGGGTTCAAATGATCCTCTTGCTAATCCTCTTGCCTCAGCCTCCCAAGTAGCTGGGATTACAGGCACCCACCACAATGCCTGGCTAATTTTTCTATTTTTAATAAAGACGGGATCTTCCTATTGCTCAGACTTGTCTGGAAGAACTCCTGAGCTCAAGGGATCCTGCCTCCTTGGCCTCCCAGAGTGCTAGGATTATAGGCATGAGCTTGGCTTATCATACTTTGTTTACAGCAAATCTGTCAGTAAACTTCAGCAGAGAGGTTAATTAACTTGGGCATTAGGGTGTGATGTTTAATTTCTTTTTAGCTTACAATTTTTTTTTTTTAAGACAGAGCCTCAAGTTGTCGCCCTGGGCACAGTACTGTGCCATCATACCTCACAGCAACCTCCAACTCCTGGACTCAAGCGATTCTCCTGCCCCTGCCTCCCAAGTAGCTGGGACTACAGGCACCTGCCACAACACCCAGCTGTTTTTTGGTTGCAACCATCATTGTTGTTTGGCGACTAGGACTGGATTTGAACCCGCCAGCTCAGGTGTATGTGGCTGATGCCTTAGCTGCTTGAGCCACAGGCGCCAAGCCAGCTTACAAATTTTTAAATTATCCTTTTTTTTTAAATGTGGGGATTCCCTCATTATCAACTGTTTATTTATTGCAGTTTTTGTATCTGGCTCAACTGTGGGTGTGTGTATGCACATGCACTGTGGGTTTTACCAGTGAGTTATCAATGATCCCAAATTGTAGCTCGTATGGTCAGACCTCCACCACCCATTCAGAGTTTCCCCTGGTATTTCTCAAGGAATCATCAGGGATGATGTTGTTTTCTGTAAGGTCCTGAATCAATTATGCCTCTCTTTCTCTTTGCTGCTGCACAGCCCAGACACAAGTCTCCCTTCATCCAGAACCCCCGCCTACCTCTCTGCCAATCATCAGCAGAGGTTCTAGAGCAGCTTGTCTCTTGTAGGGCTCAGCCTCTACTCCTCCTCCTATCTAACCCCTACCAGTACTGAACAGGGGGTGGAAAGTGGGCGGTGGGAAGCTCTATTCCCTGTGCTTTTTATTTCTTTTTCTTGCCTTGTTGTAGTGACTTCTAGTACATTTCAGAACTCCCACTGCTATGTTGAAAAAGAATGGTAAGGGCAGATATGTCCTTGACTTGTCACTGATTTAGAGGAAAAGCATACAATCTTTTCACTGTCAAGGATGTTAGCTATAAGGTTTTTTTTTTGCAGATGCTTTTAAACTACAATTTCCCTCTATTTTTAGTTTGCTGAGAGTTGGGGTTTTCTTCTCCCATGAATGGGTGCTGGATTTTGTCAAATGCTTTTCTGCATCAATTACTCCTAATTTCTGAGTCTATATTTCTGATTCCAGCAAATTTTACTTTCTAGAATGATTGTCACCACCTATGCCTAAAATGGTTTGACTGGAGGCCCTTAAAAGGCTGTCATTTTAACATGGACCAGCCATGAAAATTAGCATATTCTTCAGTGGTGGGGCATTTTCTCTCAACATCACATGCAGAAAGATATCAATAACATAGTTGATGTTGAATATTACCCAGTCTTGCCCAATTCAATTTTTGTAATCACTTAAATTTATTGGATCCTGAACTTCTTTTTATTAAAAAGCCCATCAAATTTAGCAGTGGAGGGTTCTATATCAACTTTAGTGACACTAATGTTATTAAGTTCTGATAACCTACTATTATCAGACTAGCCATGAACCTCTTAACTATAGTCATTGAGGTCTTAACAAGTTTTCAAACAAAAGCACATATTCAAAAAAAGAAGCAACAAGTTACAATAAAGAGTGTGCTCTTTGAGATGGCGCCCGTAGCCCAGTGAGTAGGGCGCTGACCACATACACTGGAGCTGGCGGGTTCAAGCCCAGCCTGGGCTGGCTGAACAACAATGACAACTGCAACCAAAAAATAGCCGGGCCTCGGGGCAGGCACCAATAATCCCAGCTACCTGGGAGGCTAAGGCAAGAGAATCGCTTAAGCCCAAGAGTTTGAGATTGCTGTGAGCTATGACAACACAGTACTCTACCAAGAGCAACAAGTGAGACTCTGCCTCAAAAAAAAGAATGCTCTTTAAGACACTTGCTTTGTATGACTATGTGGTTAATCAGTTTTTGAATGTTGGTGAAAGGAGGTTAAATAGGATTCTTTATCATAGGAGGTCTCACAGCTTTTGATATATGCTAATGTGCATTACAAATCTCCAAAGAGGAGAAATACAGTTGTTTCCCAAAATCTCTTTTATGGAGGTATTCTATTTCAGAACATCTTTTGAACAGCTTTGGAGAACACAGGTGAAAGCAGTCTAATTTCACAGAGAGAAAAGAAAACTTTCCTAATTCAAAAGAAGTAATACAGGCTAACAAAACTCTTGTTTCTTTCTTTTTTTCTTTCTTTCTTTTTTTTTTTTTTTAGAGACAGAGTCTCACTTTATTACCCTCGGTAGAGTGCTCTAGCATCACAGCTCACAGCAACCTCCAACTCCTGGGCTTAGGCAATTCTCTTGCCTCAGCCTCCTGAGTAGTTGGGACTATAGGCGCCCACCACAATACCCAGCTATCTTTTGTTGCAGTTTGGCTGGGGTCGGGCTTGAACCTGCCATCCTACATATACGGGACTGGCGCCCCACTCACTGAGCCACAGGCACTGCCCCAATTCTTGCTTATTTCTGTTCAATATAGTATAACATTAAAGTGTAATATTTAATTTAAATCCGTTTTTATGATTATCAGTTTGTTTTTCCTATCAATAAGATATTGGCTTGACTTGCATTGGAGGCCTATTCAGGGAAATCTTTCAGATTAAAGGAAACGTTTGGCCAGAATCTTGAGGGATAAAAACTTTCAAATGGCAATTTTTACAGTTACTACTTGTGTAGTTAAAAAAAAAAAAAAAAAAAAAAAAAAAAAAAAAAAAATATATATATATATAAACACACACACAAACAAAAACAGTTTTTGGCCAGGGCTGGGTTTGAACCTGCCACCGCCAGTATATGAGGCTGGCGACCTACCCCTCCCCTTTGAGCCAAAGGCACTGCCCCTTTTTTTGTTTTTTAAGAGACAGAGTCTTACTTTATTGCCCTCGGTAGAGTGCCATGGCCTCACAGCTCACAGGTGCCTGCCACAACACCAGGTATTTTTTGTTGCAGTTTGGCCAGGCCTGGGTTTGAACCCACCACCCTGTGTATATGGGGCCAGTGCCCTACCCACTGAGCCACAGGCGCTGCCCTTGTGTAGTTAAATATTTTAAAAATTGTCTCATAAGGACACCCTGATCGAATTTAGATTTGATTATTTGTTTTTTTTTTTTTTTTTTTTTTTTTTTTTTATAGTTTAATGTATTTTAATAGCCAACTTAAAGGAACAGCACAGAATACATACCACATTAAAAAAATGTACTTGC
>CAUYPK010061185.1:0-57748 GCA_963574355.1 Loris lydekkerianus
TTTATTTTTGAAATTTACCAGTGGCTGCTGCATTTTCCACCTCGGCTTATACTCGAGTCACTAAGTTTTCCCAGTTTTTAGGGTAAAATTAAGGGGGTTGGCTTATACTTGGGTCAGCTTATACTCGAGTATATACGGTAATTCATAAAGTACAGAAATTTATTTCCTCCTGGTTCTAGCGTCCAGGAAGTCCAGGATGAAGGCAGATGCACCTGATGTCATCATGTAGGAGTGTTCTTGATATGGTCTCACGTGGTAGAAGGCTGAAAGGCAAGCAAAATGCTGGCCCAACACTTCTTGGAGCCTTTATGCCATTAAGAAAGGAGGAGAGCCAGTGGCCTAATCATCACCTTTTAATAGAACACGTTGGCAAAAGTTGAAGTTTGGAGGAGACACATTCAAATCCTCACACTTCTTATGATTTTTTTTTTCAAGGTACCCCCATGGTTCCCTGTAATTGTAGGAAGCATCAGAGAAGATTTTCAAGACTTTTACTACTGTGCTGAGTTGTATAATTGCTTTTCCCATGTTTGATGTGTTATCCCAAGTTTAGGTGTATCCCTCCTGCCTCATTCCCTCCATTTTGAACATTAATATTAGGACACTGCCATAGTAAATCCTGGCTTTAGTTGAATATTAGTTATCTTCATGCAGAATTAAATTATTTAATTACATGTGGTTTTTATTTACTTCTTTGTTTTCTTGCTTTTACTAAATTTTATAAAAATCATATATGATATTCTAATCAGAAAACAATAAATGTTATTTTTTAAATATGTGAGTGCATTCTATAAACATTGTTAATTATTTAATAATACAGTCTTCTTAGTTTGGAGATAGCCTCTTTTTCTAAGTCTAGATGAGCCTGCTTGTAAAATTCAACTTTTCTCTAACATTTTCTTGTGAATAAAACAGAATAAAATAGAATAGAATTTTTAAAAAACAGAGCTTTTCTTAATTTTCCTATCCTTTGTGTCTGTTCAGGTGTTTGGGAAGGGGAATTTCCTGAGGATTCTTTACCTTGTTTTCTGTCGTCCCTGTTTAAAGGTGGGAGTCTGGATTAAGACACCTGAGTTCCCATCCAGCTTTTAATTTCTTGAATTATTATGTTTCCTTATTTGTGGCCTGAAATTGATGTTTTTATGTTGTGTTTATATTGCTGATTTGCAAAAAAAAAAAAAAAAAAAAAAAAAATCATTCCAACAGTGCTGAAACTCAATTTCTGATCTAGAAACCTCCTGGGGTGTTTACTCCTTTGGTAAGCCAGACAGTCCATTTCCCAACTGCTTTTTTTTTTCCTAATGCCTTTTAGTTGGAAGAAAAATAGCCATACATGCCATCAGTTAATGGGCTTTATTGAAATAATTCCGACTTACACAAGCATAGCATTTTAAGGATTTTCTTTATGTAACTTCCTTCTCATATTTAAATCTCTTATAAGACCTGCTTCTTTTGCCAGTTTACCAAGGAGAAGTTCTTTAAGACTTATAATTAATTTAATTTTAAGCAATAATCATCCTTTTTCTATTGGACTTTGTAGGGATACTCTATAAAATGGGTGTTCATCCCTTTGCTCCTAGGAAAAGAAAAAAAAAAAAACATTGTTTTTATCCAGTGTGAGAAAAACTTTATTGGTGGGAGTCTATATTGACATATATTCCTTTAATTATAGAAAATTCAAACACAAATCTTAGTTTCTCAGAGAATTGATTGAATTTTCTGTTGATGAGAATGGTAATTTTGTTGTCTTTACCATTTTATCAAATAGTAAATTAGATCAATTTGACTGAGGGAACATCGTTCCATCTGAGATTTGTTTTTTATTTCTGACATCTTTTAGTGAACATAAATATCAAGTGTAGTTACAAACACTTGATTTACATGAAGGCTTTGTGGCACTAAATTTCATAATTACACATGTAAAACTTTTGGCAATTTGGGGCTGATTCGGCTAAATAATCAGCCGTTCACAACACCTGCTTTGTTCCCGGTGTCCTCCGAAGTGACAAAATTTTCTTAGTAAAGAAATCTGTCTTGTTCCCTCCCCAAACAAGGCTTAGAAACAAGTAAGAGAGGACAGTGAACGTATGATTTAGGCAAATACGTAATTAACTTTTCTATAAAGAAAAACTACACAATATTTATCTTACAAAAATAATAGGGGGACTAACTTGGAAGTTACATTTAAGTTGAGAGCATAATAAGTAGAAGTTGTCCAAGAAAATGAGAAACAAGAATATTCCTGACAAAAGGAATGGCACGTGCAAAAGACCCAGGGAAAGAAACATCACTTCACTGAGAAAATGAAAAAGGACTGTGCCACTGGACTTTATGAGGTACTAGGGGAAATGGTATGAGATGAGGTAGGACTGTACCTTCCAAAGTTCAGTGTCCTACTCCCAAAGTCAACTTCTACAGTTGTACCAGTTGTATTTTTTATTACTTCTGGATATCAAAACCCCTATAGAATCATTAACCTATATTAACCTCATCTTCCCAGTGCACCTGCTATTATATACTGTATTCTCAATTCTTCCCTTTCTCTTTCCTCTGACCCTGAATACTGTCCATCTTCCAGGGAACTTAATTCTCTACAAAATCCAAGCCATACCCAGAACGGGGTGCAGAAACCCGCTGATGCCTTATTTCTTTTCTCAGCTCCCCTATTGCTTCATTGTTCTCTCGGTCTTTTAACCTACATAAAGTTTTAAATTTTAGGTGGTTCACTATTTCTTTAACTATAGAAAATGATGCAGTTTATAACAGAAAAGATAATTAACACACACCAGAAATAGTTCATTCTTGGCCTCCAGAAAAGTCTTCACATGAGGAGAGTAGGACGTCACTATGAAATATAAGCACATATGGAAAGTAAGCTAATGCCTCAAAACACTCCTCCCACCCAAAGCCTTGGCTTCCACCACACTGATTCTTTGGCAACACTGTGGGCTGTCTAACCATCCACGGCTCATAGCTCCTTTTGCTCATTGCTCATGAACAAACCTCACAGGGAATCTGTTCTCAACTCCGCTTTCACCCTCTACTTTTCCTTTCAAACTAACGACACCATCTAATTTTATCCCACCTCTTCTAAGGCTTCCTGTATTCTAGTTGACAACTGTTTCCTCACCCTCCTCTCGGAACATTCTATCTGCTAGCCTAAAGTGAGACCTGGCTTTTCACTGAGGATATAGCTTTACCTTCCCAAGTGCAAACTGCTCCTTCTCCAGATGGTCGCGCTCAGGGGGAGTGACTCCCACACACTCCTTCATTTACACAAAGATGGACAGACCCCAATTCCTCCACCCTGTTAAAAAAGAAGCCCTTTTTCTCCTTAGCGGTGAGGTGACCTTTCAGCAGGACTTTTCAGGCATCAGCGTATTTGCCCTTTGCTCCTAGGTCTCCTCACTCCAAATCCTGCCATCCTCGTGGATTACTTACTGTCTAGGAGATTAATGGATTGGACATTCCAGTCTCTAACTTTTCTACTTCCCCAAATCTACTGGCTTTCCCCACTCCCTCTTATCTTCTAATCCCTTATAAACCACTTCTTTCTTCATCCAAATCGGATTCCTTGTTCCCTAATTTTCCGTCATTCTTTTATGGATGTCCACAGCTTCCTTCACCCACTGTCTAACAAAATCTATTTGGAAAATGTCAACCCTTGATAAATCACCCTCACCCAGCTTGCCGGGTAGAAATGAAAAAAGAAAAAAACAAAAAAACCCTTAAGACCCTTGCATATTCAGGCCACTATAGTTTTGCAATCTCCAAACTCAATGTCTGGCTATTCTGTGATCTTCTGGTCCATTTGCTCCCTCACTTTCCAGCATCATTATTCTAAGCTTTCCTTTTCAATCACACCACCAACTCCACCAACATCTCTATTTTATCATATAACTCAGCTTTCTGCTTCAAAACAAAGTAAAAACTGTTAGAAAAGAACTGATAGACCTACAGCCATAACTGCCTCTGTGTCTACCATTTCCTCCCGTGTTCCTTTGTAATGAACCTCTGTGCCTCACCTCTCTCCTGGGCTCTGCACCCCTCCCCCTCCTACGTGCTCCATCATCTGGCCCCACCAGTGACCATCCTGCCTGCATCTTCAGCCTTCACTCCTTTGGTCTCAAGCTCCATACCAGCCTTCCTCCCTTTACAGAAAAAAGTATTGAGTACTCTATCATTGCTAGTACACTCACTCAATTCTTGACATATCATTTATTCCTAAATTATGGCCACCTTACTTCTGGAACAATCAAAATTACTTAAGATCATTATCTCCAAATTTACCTGATTCCCTCATCATACAATCAAGTGAAAACTTGTAAGCACATAACTATTCTTTCTTTTCACAGTTACTTGTTTTGATTGCCCTGACTTTATACTACCTTAGGGGCTTTTGAGTTTTCTTGTTTTTGTTTTATGATTACTAATTGATTAGCCTTGGGAAAATTTTCCTTTTTCACTATCCTTATAAATCAAATATATATCACTATTCAATATATAAATATTGAATATTTACAAATCTATATTACAAATCAGTATTTACAAATCTAAAATCAAGATTTACAAATAAACATTACTATATTTTGATAACTATTCCATTCTTAACTTCATCGTTCCTTTTCTCTTTAAGTTAGATTTGTTATACTTATTTCTAGCTTCTGGTATTTAACGCACTTGTCATACTTATTTCAGTTGTTCTTTTTTGTATTTCAAGGCTATAGTTTTCTTTCAGAGTGCACCCTTTTAAAGCATCCCCAGGCTGTGATAACTGACATGTTAATTGCCATTTCACAGTATATATTCACTATTTTCAATCTCATTTTTTTTCTAGTTCAAGGATTAATTACAAGTATGCTATTTAAACTTCCCAAATAGGTATATGGGAAAGTTAACTATATTTTATTTTTGTGGCTGAAAGCTGATTTAATTCCAAATGTGTTCTCCTATTTTCTTCCTATTTCTCTGGTCAAATGCATCTAGAAACTACTTCTTCCTCTCTAGATTTTCATTTATTCTTTCATCTTTCCTAGAACCGTGGTGGTTGACATGCTCTTGTCAATCTGTACCCTTTTTTGAGAATTATACTCATTTCCATATCTCCAGTAAATATTTCTGAATGAATGAATTTTTTAAATATTCAAATCTGAGGTGACTGAAAAAAACTCTTGACACAGACAAGTTGACAATGTAACATTTTAGTAGTTGGACTGTAATTTATTCAAGCAAATATTCAAATATATTATTAATTTTAATCCTCACTTTTTAAAAATCAGGATAATAGCATATTCAAAATATGCTGCCCTAATTAAAATGGCAAATTTAATATCTACAGTTAGCAATAAGCTATTTTTGATGGAAAAAATTTGCCTAAAAGTTTTAAAAAATCATATTGCATAGTTATGCATAGTCATATAAATAAAGACTTCAGTATATTTATAATAGGAAAATGAAAAGTTTTAAGACTCAATGATATTATTTCTAGCTATTTTCTCATATTTTCACCTAAACTACTAAGTGCAAAATTGTGGTAACTTTGGACCATGCCACATGGCTCAGGAATGGAAATAACAAACTTGGCATAAGAACTAGGCATCAGATCTTTTTCTTCAAAGTGTTGTCAAAGGAAATCTCACATCATCTGGGGTAATTTAAAAAATACAGATTCCTAGATGCCAATCGAGAATAATAAGACAGAAATAGCTTGGGAATGGGGGTCCAAGACTCTGTATTTTATAAACTCCACAGTAATTATTATGCATCTGTAGGAACCACTACATAAATAAATGATTGGTGAGACAAATGTGTTCATTTACAATATTTCCAGAATATACACTATTGAAGTGCTCAAGTACTTTACAGGAGCTCCTTCTATGTTGTAAGGAGAAAATAAGTACATTTATAAGAGAAAGTAGGTATCTATAGCTTAAGAAATGGTCGCAAGTTTCTCTGTCCGGTGGGATAGTACAGAAAAACCCTGGAGTCAAAGCAGCGTAATTCTGAGTACTGAGTTGTTTACTAAATATTATAGAATAGTACTTCCCAAACTCTGCTTGCAAAAAATATCATCTGTGGAATTCTCTTGCCTCGGCCTACCAAGTAGCTGGGACTACAGGCACCCTCCACAACACCTGGCTTTTTGTTGTAGTTTGGCCAGGGCCATGTTTGAACCCGCCACCCTCAGTATATGGGGCCAGCGCCCTACCCACTGAGCCACAGGCTCCACCCATACAGCCATGTTCTTATTAATTTTGAAAACTTAATAGAGGGGGGAGGTCAGATTGAGGGAGGGTGAATGGTGGGATCACACTTATGGTGCGTAATGCAAGGGTACATGTTTGATCTATTAGTATAGAGTATAAAAGTCTTAACACAATAATTAAGTAAATGAGATGAGGTATATATTAACCAGTGTGATGTAAGCATTTCTAATTTTATATGAAATCAGCACATTGTACCCCATAAATGCATTAATGTATACATGATCTATGTGTTTATGATTTAATATAAATAAATAAATAAATAAAATGAAAATTTAATTGATAGTGTCAACTTACTTCTACAAAAACATGGCCTTCTCTATGATGTAAAGTACTAATGCATACAATTAATGACTCAGCAATAAATATCATTATAATATTACTAAGAGCAAATATTTCAGGAAAAATAGCACAGATGAAGAATTGTTTTAAATAATTTTGCTCAGAAGGAATAATACTTCCTAGTAGTATTAATAAGAAAAAATGTACAGGGAAAAGTAGTATAATTCTTAGGATTCAAATAAAGATTAGTTCTTTTTTGGATGAATCCTAAAACCATCGAATACTATTCAGCTGTATAAAAGAGACTTTACATCTTTTGTATTAACCTGTGTAGAATTGGAGAAAATCTTTTTAGTAAAGAATCATAAAAATGGAAAAGCAAGTACCCAATGCATTCAATATTAATATGAAGCCACTAGATGAATTAATACACTCACATACAAGAGAATAACTCAATTTAACTCAAGTTGGGAGGAGGATGAAGGAGTGAGGACAGATAAAGAGATGAGGAATGAGGCCGGAAGGAGATCAGTGTGCTCTCACCTAATGGGCACAATGTAAGGGGATGTGGCACACCTCCTGGGTGAGGGGCACAACTACACCAGGGATCTTACCTAATAAATGCAAACATTGTAACCTAATCATTTGTACCCTCATATTAATCTGAAATTAAAAAAACAAATCCTAAAAAAAAATCTCAGTGCCTCATAAGTATCATCCCACAATATAAAAATTAAGACAAAAACATACAAATCGAACAGTTTAGAAGTTTCAATTTTATCCCAGATGAACAAACTTGGCTAACATATGAGAGCATTCATATTTGAGGACAGTTCTGGCTATTTATGAGAGCTGAAATCTCAGAGTTTTCAACTACAGTAGCAAGGGTTGGCTTTGGAATAACCAAAGAGATCGGCTATGATTCAACCTAATGACACTTTTAAAGGGTAAAGGCCCAGAAAACCAGTAGTGCTGACTCATAAGTATATATTTGTTCTGAGCTTCTAAGGAAATTAGACACGCTATTCCCATTAACATTAACAGAAGACAGAAGTTCTATATCCAATTTCCCTCTCAGCAGGCTGGAAATAAACCCCACAATTTGGAGGATGTGCAGCTTTAAGCAAACTACATTGTGATCAAAAAGTGCATATGATGAAATGGAAATGATGGGGAAAAAATGTCTTATCCCTAATTTTAAATGACCTTAATGTTTCACAAAGCACGGCAAGCACAAATTAAAATAAAAGAACAGTTGTACTACAGAGTAGCCTTTATTCTGAAACATGAGAGTTACAGCCCCAGTGCCCTGATCTATTAAAAATGGTGAGTTCAGCTTCTTGAAATGCCACTTAGAAAATCCATTTTGCCTGAATTGCACAATTTTGCCAGTAAAACAGTTCAATCTGGGTTTACTGCTTAGAATGAATTATAACGATTAAAAGAAGAATTGCAATGCTTCTCTTAGAAAGTGAAAAGCCACGCATATGTAAAAATAGGAATGATTCACGGCTAGTGCTGTTATTTTAATTGACATCTGCTGGATCTACTTTTACAGAGTAGCATCATTTTAGAAAGAAGTGAGTTTTTCTTCCTCCTTGACAGAAATGACTGTCATTAAAGAGGGAGTCATTGAAAATGGGGTTGAGGCAAAAGTTAATATTACTGTACAAAGTTACATAAGCTAAAAAAACGCCAGCACAAAAACATTTAAGATACTTGTCTCTTTATCTCCCTTGTTTAATAGTAAATAAGTGAATTGAAGACAATTCACTAGTTTGAAAAATAATATGTTTGAAAATCGAAGCTCAGTGACAACTACTTAAGGTTATAGGATAAAGTAGCACAACCTACCTTCATGACTGACATGCTTTGCTAAGCACACACAAAAAAATCCCAACATAAAATACTGGGAGAAAGGGTGCACCAATTAAAAAAGGCTGCTCAGGGAAGGGTATTAGGAGATATAGATAACAAAAGAGACAAAATAAGAAAAAAAGATGTTTCAAGAAGGAAATGTTACATGTGGACTGCTGAGATTGTGGCACCTTCTGGAGTTTTTGTTCACTCATCATCTTACAGTTTTCTCATCTTCCTTTTCAATCACTCACCAGTCTTAACAAAAAAATAGATATTCTTTTTGTCTCTGCTTTAGCCCCTTCCCTTTATCTTCTTGTTGCTTCTTGTTCCCTGAAAAAGTGGTATAGAGTCTTCACAATGGAATCATTGATGTGGCTGCTTGGGGCAGGTCAAGGGAGTTGTAGGTGCTCATTTCCCCCTCCCATAATCTGCTTAGGAGATTGCTCAGACAGGAGGGTTTTGGATCATAATTATATAAACTTTCCAAGTAGTTTTCTCCATCTTCATTTTCTTTCTGGCCCAATATTATAATCTGCTAGACTTGCTGTTTAAAACAGTACTTTGATCAAGACACTACCTTCCTCAGAGCGTGTCTGCTCCTGGCCCTTACTAACAGCATACTGTAAAGTAACCTGGCATTGGTGTTATTTCATAATAGGACCCTCTGTGGCCTTTGTCAGTGGATTTTCTGTTATCATCCACACACATCCATGCAGGACTATTCCTGCAAAAGCACTTACAGTGTTTTGCATTCTGAGCTTTTGCCAGGGTTTCTTCTGCCTGTGTTGTCCAAAACCTTCTGTGTTCTTGAATCCGATGAGTCCTGCCGAATCTCCTGACATTCAATGGTTACTTTCATTTCAAGGCTATTTTTCATTGTATTTGGTGTATTAGATAAACGGCTTTAATCTTCCTGGTGGATTCTATGATGATGGAAGACGGAGGTGTATGCTGAGTAGCAGTATCTTCTGCGGTTCTAGTGCAAAACAGTAGCCACCCAAAAAAGACAAGTTCCATCTTTTAAATATGCTTATCATTTTCTAAAGAACACTAAGATATTCAAATCTTTATTAGATAGATTTATGTAAAAATGTACCTTTTATGTAAAAATTTAAAGATTTATGTAAAAATATAAATGATTCATTTTGAAAATCAACACTGTACTCTTAGTACCCAGAGGAACTTACCTGGGGTTTGTTCAAATTTCATTAAATGAATGAATATATGATTAAAACCCACTTAGTTCTCACTATCCATTTTTTTTAAATCATAAAATAAATACCTCTTATTTTCACATATATAATCCTGACCACCCTCATTGAAAAATTTAAGCTTTTAAATTTTATCTAGCTTTTTCCAGGTATATGAAATATAAACAGAATTAATAAAAACAGGGGATGAGAAAATTTGAATGCAAAAGTCCCTTTTGTTGATTATCTGAGCCATTTGTTATTATTACTAAACATTTTGATGATAATGCTAATAATTATGTTACCACAGTCCCCAAATTTAACTTTTAATCATAAAAGGTTTATCAGAGTGTTCAAAAATGAATATTCACTTTAAGAAACACGGTGAACTTGAAATTTATCTCGGAAGTGAGAACAATGTCACCTAAAAATTTGTAGCTTCATATTAATTTGAAAAAAAAAAAAAAGAAACCTATGAAGAAAGGTTTGGGTGTTTATAATCCTCTTAAATGTTGTAAAATCACCAAATTATAAGGTATATAATTTTATGTGAAAAATTGCCTATTGTATGAAATGTTTTATGTAACACATCTGCAGATAGATGTCTAATGGGTGGGGTAAATTCCCTATAGCTTCCAGCAGTGAACATCAGTTGGCACCATGTCACTGGGACTCTGCAGATATTGTGAAGGTGACCTGGTGGCTAGAAGCAGTCAGGACAGGGATTTTTTTTGTTATCACCCCTTTCATGCTTTGAAATGCAGCAGATTTATTAAAACTCTTAGATAGAGCCATAAAAGAGCTTCATATTATTTTACTAGAGTCAGAGAAAAGGAATCTAAAAATAAAATTTCCTTTCTGCTCCCAGAGTCTAAGCACTTCATGTAGCTTTGTGATTTGACATCATAAGAAATTCCAGGGGAGGCCATGCACACAGGGAGGAAGCTGAGGTCAAAGAGCAGCAGGTTCCGAACCTGTGCTTGACTGACTTTGATGATCTTATTTATTATATCAAATGGAGCAGGAAAATAAAGGCTCTCCAATGAGCATAAGAAGCTACTCTTGGTTTTAATTCACTCTCTTTGATTTCCCTCAGCCAAGCAGATTAAAGATGAGTCTTTCTTTCTGTTGGTGTGTCTCACTGTGATACTCACTAGGAGAAAGAAAGAGCTAGCTTTAAAGGATTCTTTGTCAGACATGGTCTCTTTAACTACTGGGATATCCTCAGGATGAAGTGCTGAGGTGTGTGATATTGGCTGAACTAGAAATCACTTTCTGTCAGTCAAATGCAAACCCAGTACCTGTCAGCCTAGTTATGGAAATCAGTCAAAATGATATAGAAAGGAAAAAAAAAAAAAAGCTCCACATTAAAAACTTCGGTTTTGAACTACCTTGCTCCATTTATTTACATGAATATATAGGCACCAAGTAGAAGAAATAATTAAAATAGCTTAATTGAAATGAGCAAGGTTGTTGTGAGGAGTTAGTCTCCAGCGCCCAGAGCATACATCTCCCAGGGCTCATAATACTCAAAATGCTAAAGAAATAACACATTCACCTATCAGTTGATAACAAATGTCATGGCCCATTTTTCCAAACGAGCAGCCATTGCCAGCCCACAAGAGCAAACATTTAGAAACATATGTTTACATGTTGCAATCACTCCATATACAGCTAATGCATCTAACACTATGTATGTGCTATTAATGCACCCTGAGAGCTGTGCTACAGATAGATAACACATTTCCCAGCTCATTGGAGGCACTAATTCACCCCTTATGCCTCACAGCACTTTCCAAGATGTGTGTTATCTGGAAGTCACACACCCTGGGCTTATGCCTTATTGCTTAATTGTAACCTAAAAACGTCAGATCCAAAATTGCCATCCCAATTTGCCATTACCCATTATAGTCTTTCTGACTTAACCCAGGTAAGCATTTAAAAACTACATTGATGTTTTAGTGACTTAGTAGAAAGAGATACTTTTTTCTATAATTATCCGTGATGAGCAGAGAATACTTGGAGAGAAAAGCAGAGAATCAAGGAGCTGGACATGTCTACACATTTTGGTTTTATCGTAGGTCAGCTTGACAGCATTACCTGCCTTCCAGAGTTTACACTTCTCACTGTATCAAAGGAGGCCAGGAATGTGCCCTGTTAGCGGTGTTATTTGCCGAGGCAGAGTCTGCGCCTTTTACTGGCAGATGACAAGACTCTGAGTCTCTAAAACGCACGTCTATCTTTCATGTGCCCTTCTACACATAGCATTTATTTGTAGCAACACTGCTCTGATAGTTTTGCAGGGAGGCTAGGAGTCGCCCTCCCACCCCCAGCATGAATAAAACATCTCTTAATGCCATGGCTCAGTAGGAGGAATGCTCCATTTTGCCCAAAGCAAGAGTTTCTCAACTAGATTTCCTACTACAAGGGGTTCCCTCTGCAACTCATCCTTCCCACCTCTCAGAGTCATTTTTAGAAGCAAAGCTCTGCTTGTGCCATTTGCATTCTGGAAAAAAAGAAACCTTCTTAGGCCGCCTTTTTCTTTTAGAATAAAGATTTTAAGTTGTAATTTAGAATTAAAAGTCCTCCACCTCCTTCTTGAAATGGTTTTTCAGTGAATCACCGTCACTTACTTATCTCATGACTAAAGGAAATTAAACTATGCTTTTCAACATCCCAGCTTTCCTTGTGCTGTTTCTGCTTACGTGAACTCCTCTCTTCATTATTTTGAACCCAATTTCTTTCCCTATTTTGCAATTTTTAATTTCACTTTCACCCATTTCTAAGATACCTAGATTCTGAATCAGTCTCTACCTCTACATTGTAAGACACTGTATTGGATGTTCAGATAAGAAAACAGATTCAAGTAATCTAACATTCTCATGCAGTGGGAGAAGCGCCATGACAGAGGCCGCGCAGGCGCATTAAGGGCCTGCTTGAAAGGGATCTATCTCAGCCTGTGGTCAGGAAAGGCTTCCTGAAGAAGGTGACTCTTGGGCAACAATTAAAGGAAGACTATGAAAGAGAAAGGGGAAGGGATTTCCCAGTGGAGAGAACAATGTCCCCTGCTGGGCCTAGTACGTAGTGGCATGCATCCTTTATGTGGACCCCTTAGACTCCTGATTCCACTTCAGTTGCCAAGTTACTACCAGAGCTTTCCATAGAGATCAAACCTAATCACCTGCTCCTGCTCTGGAGCTTTAAAATTTTCCCTGGGCTCATTAGACACGTTCATGCCTCCATGGTATACACAGTTGATTCAATGTGAATGGCAGGTCCTTGCCCTCATTTTCCATCTATTTAATTTTACACAATTCTTTCTAATACTTCACAAAGCAAAATTAGCTGATTGCCCCTTGGTGTCCTTACACCACTTGTTTATCCTTCGATCGTAACTGTGGCCTTTGAACTGCCGGATGGAACGTTTCCTGCCAGCAGCTCCAGTGACAGTCAGCTTGTCATTTCATGTGTTGTCCGGCTCACGGACTATTTATTTCCAAATTTTTAAACTCTGCTGGGAGAAGTCTATTCAACGATTTTTATTTTCTCTATTCATAGTGTGGCAGAGTAACCAAATAACATTTAAATTTTTTATGAGTTTAGGAGAAAAAATTAACTTACTCATAAAACATTCCAAGTACTGTATCGACGTGGGACCATGATGTTTCCAATTCTCTCTCCCTCTTTCCCTTTCGCTCACCTGCCACACACACACATACAGACACACCCCATTACCACCTTCTACAACAATATCAACAGCCAAGACAAATGCAAAGAGGACACTACTGATAAGGTAAAAACCAAGATGTAGGGCTTGAGAACTTCACCTAAGGATACCCAGCTTCCTTAGGAGAAAGCAATGTGCAAGCTCAGGTCTGTCCACTCACAAGGCCTTTACCCTTGCCCTTGCTTACAACACACAGATATTAATAGTTATTTTTATTAGTATTCAATTTTATCGTATCTTTGGACTTCTTATGTCTCACTTTCCTTATGTAAAACTAATCTTCCTATCGATAAGAATTCTTCCATTCCATGGCTATTATAACAAAGAGCTGCAATCCTTTGGGTTCTTCAGCCTTATTATGAATCTTGTCATCTTGTAGTTTAAAAGCAGCCCTATTGATTTTAAAATTTCTAAATATTTGAAGGACTCTATTTCAAGTATAATTCAAGTGACATGGATTTTAATCTACCTAATTTCACAATGGACAATAATACCTGCCCCAACTCAAACAATAATAACAACCTCTGTTAGCTATGGTTACACAAACTCCTATAACAACTAACTTTCAAATTTCTTAAAAAGAATAGAAATGTATTTCTTGCTTAGATAGCAGTCCACCATCAGGCCTCCTATACTGAGAGAAAACTGAACCTCTGTGCCATAGAACTGTTCAGGCTGATAAGCCCTTGCCATTAGCATTCATCCGGCAGGAGGAAGAAAAGAGAGGCACAACCTAATTCTTAGAAGCCCAGCTCAAAATTACAAACGTACTTTGGGTGACTGTCTTTCAGTGAGAACTAGTCATGTAGCTCTACCTGCATATGAAAGGGGGTTACAAGTTTCAAACACTGTGGGTTCTGAAGCTTATACAATGCTAGAGGTCCCTTTTAAGTTAAAAAAGTATATAAATTACTAATACAAAATGAGATATAAGGCTTTGGAAGAGCCTTTGTCAGTGAGGGATCTTAAAGCTTAAGCATCATTAGTGTCACAACCATTCAGCCTCTGCAGCCTAAAAAAAAAAACACACACAGTCCCTGGCTTGGTGGCCTCCCAGGGACAATTTCCTTCTACAGAATGAGAGAACAAGTACTTGGTAGACAGCTGTCTTTCTCTGTCATATAAATTAAGTAAAAATCGCCCAGGAAGGTAAGATATAGTGCCAACTCATATCTATCATTGCTTATTAAATCTAATTATGAAACCATTATTTGAGCAACTGCAATCAAAATTTTAGAATTTACTAAAGCTGTCTGAGCTCAGGTGAATCTAATAGATGATAAATAAAATAAAATATCTAAGCAGAGTATTTGTTTGATTTTTTGTTTCATGTTAACATTATTTTGAAAGTCCAGAGATTTCTCTGACTTATTTTCAAAAGGAATTAGGTGCTAAATTTTAATCATAGCCATTATGTCCATGGAACTACGCTGTACTATCAGTTCAATGTATGCTCAGTAAATATTACATACTAGTTAGTTTAACCTCTTTTCCTTTGTAGTTTCATAAGGAGTGTGTGTGTGTGTGTGTGTGTGTGTGTGTGTGTGTGTGTTGTGATTCAGTGGGACCCTCCGGAAAATTTTACTGCAGTGACACAAGTATCTGAAGTATGTAAATCATCTTGAACTGGGGAAGATGATTCCTGCTCTGGCTCTGCTGTTTCCTTGTGGTGACCTGTTACTGTTACTTCCCAAACTTCGGTTTATAAAATAAGAATAATAACATTTACCCTGTTCACCTGAAGTTCCTATAAAAACTAAACACATTGGTGAATGAAAAGGCATTTAGTGATGAGAAAATACTTGATAGACATAAGGTATTCCTGATGATGTTGGTCATGATGATAGAAATAAAATAGAAACCTTGTCAACCAAATTACTTACAGAATGCATTTGCATTAAGCCAAATATTTATGTGAAAGTTTCCCACTTACTAGTGATGAGATTTTGAACAAGATGCATATTTTTTCTTTGCCTCGGATTTTTCTTCTTTAACAAGATTATTATCTACTATCTAATCTTTGATGTCCTAATACTGTGAACTCTGTTTAACACTTTGCTACCTTGGTTCACCCATAGTGGTGGTGCAAGGATTAAAGCAGCATATACAAAGGGCTTAAAGCAGAGCCTTGGTCGGAGTACATGCTATACAAATAGCCATCAGCTCAAAAATTATTACAAATGCAAACGTTTTTCCTTTGAAAATCATCTTTTAAAAGACACTAAAATGCAACTTTTGTTATACTAACCATGATCACACATCTACTCTCATTTTTTCATGGCTACTCGTTGCTAGGATTATCTCTAGCCATAACTCCATAGGAGAGTGACGACAATTAGGAATCAATTTAGTCATATCGGAGAGTATAGATTCTGTGATTTTTGAGTGTGGGAATGAAATATATATAACTTAAAGCATCTTTTATTACTTGTTTCATGTAAATACATGTATAAACTATTTTATCTGGTTTCTCAAACACTGATTTTTCAAAGCAATGTTTTTTTCTATCAGATCTCACTAAGGATTTTTTAGCATTATACATTCCATAATTTTTCTGCAGTTATGTCAATAATAGTCAAGGCTATAGTTCCATCTTTGTTCAAATTCTCTAACTAGAAATGTTTTCTTTCTTTTTTTTGGTTAAACCCAGCCTATGTAATTTCATCTTTTAGAATCTCTGATACCCTTGTTATTCTCTGAATCTTTTAAGCATGTGTATTGATAATATCCAGACAGGAGAACATGCCTATGTTGCTATTTTGTGATTTATTAATTCATAGTCCTCATATTATCTTTATGATATACCAGAAGCAGATTAGCATCCTGTTCCTTATTTGTAAATACAAACAACTGAGAAAAAAAGTGGCATTTAAA
The DNA here is from genome assembly GCA_963574355.1 of Loris lydekkerianus. Lineage (NCBI taxonomy): Eukaryota > Metazoa > Chordata > Mammalia > Primates > Lorisidae > Loris > Loris lydekkerianus. The sequence goes on from CAUYPK010061185.1 coordinate 16,197, forward strand.
CAAATTTAAATTATGATTGTAGGAAAAGCTGAAACTTTCCCCTGTTGTTTTTATTTTTATATTGACATTTTTATTAAACACTCAAGAATATATTTTGTTGTTAATTTATATTCTAAAATGTACTGTAACTATAGAGATCAAACTACTGATTGCTTGTTTTATATGCTTGTCTTTCAAATTACTTTTTAAAAGATAACATTCATTAGCAGTTGTAGTGAGTTAAGCATTATAAAGACATTTCTCTGTGTATTTTTTTCTATAAAAAATTTCATACTCCAATAGAAATAATAAAAAGGTCAACATTACTATGTGAAATGACTGATGTACAGTGACCTAAATAACTACTTATACGATATGTGATAGAAAATCTTTATATGTGTACATATACATACACATATTTATAAATATGCATAGTTTCTTTTTTCTAATGTAAATTTTTATTTTCATTAAAACTAATTTCTCATTAACAAAGATATGACTTAGGGGTATATTAGTCAAGCCACCTTTTACTTAACACATTTATTTAAAAAGCTCAAATGCACTCTAATGTATATGTGTAACATTCTTTGTATTTATGTTTCTCGACTACGCCATTTTTTATATTTGAAATTTGGACAAGTTCATGGACCCATTTCTTCTATGGTTCCTTTATGTGTAATTGTGAGGACAACGCCTCATTTTCAATGTAGTCATGAACATTATTTGACACAGAATTTTTGGCATAGGGAATGACTAAATCAATGTTCTATAACTATTATTTTTATTTTATAATTGTCAATATGATTATAGGTTAAAACCTCATGTCAAAGGAAATATTACAGAAATTTTATTTCAGGAAAATCTAAGAGCCAAGTGAAAATATAGTCTCAACATACGCTAAATCATCTTTTTCCCCCTGTATTCTTTCTATAATAAAAAGAACTAATCTTTGATGTCATAATTTTTACTGAGAACCCTGTTTAGGATTTTACTTTCTTAGTTCATTTAACCCTTTGGGGAGCATTGTGAGAAAATATTATGTCCATTATATAAATCTGAAAACCGACCTCCAAACTACTTTGTAATAATTACCAATAATTCTTAATAATAGAAATAGTCAGATAAATTACTTTAAATAATTAGATATATACTTAGCAAATGGTAAATCATGGGTTTACAACCATGTGTACCTAATTTTAATGTTTTCTATACTACCTCTCATTTGGCTAAATCATAAGTAGATGTAATGCTTATACTTATATTCAAGAATACTGTTTAACAAAAATTTCTTCATGGCATCTTTTATATTTGCAAATTCATAAATTATAATCTTGTTGAGGTTTGCTATCATGTATTTTCATATACAAGAAAGAATTTAACAAAGTGACACACATATATAAATAGTGATTAAATAAATGAAACTATACTAATTTAATTATGGAGAAAACAGGGATAAAATTTTCATATTTGTTTCTAATGCTGAAGTATTTTCCCAATCGTTATAACTGGTAGGAACAAGTCCTTAATAGATTCATTGCTGGGCTGGAGAGCTCAGGCTGTCCTAGTTAACCAACTCCCCGAGGGGCAGCCTTTTTCTTTTTTAGTCTGACTCTTATCAAAGATAAGTCTTAGGCACTGTCTCTGATGTTCGAGCAGTTTATTGTGAGTGTGCTCTTATAAGATGGATAGCTGGAGCAGGCCAGAGGCACGGACCCAATACTGTGAGAGGTCAGATGACTGACTGACCAGGGTTTTCTGAATTCTTCCCTCTTTTGTATACTTGTATTTAGTCCAGGTCAATTACCAGGTATTTCTCTTTCCTTAAAGAAATTTAAGGTATTCTTTTAGGAGTAAGCTTTGTTTTAAGTATCATAAAAGTTGCAGTTGTGCTGAGGAGGCCTAGCGTTTAGGACAGCTAGAGTTTTTAGGTCCTGTAATTCCCGGTCCAGATAGCATCATACTGCCAAGCAACACAGGTGTTGGCTTTGTGACGTGTTTGAGTTGGCTTTGTGGCCATCATTACTATTACAGCCAGTCTCTTCTATTTAAATAAATTTATATACTCCTGATTTACTTACTATATGTAGTACTATTAAGCCTTTCTAAATAAAAATATCTGATTTCTAATCTACATCCATACTTACCCTCTTTAGAAGCCAGAGAAATGATTGTGGGTCCACATAGCCAAATAGATACGGGAATACCTGACATAGACCTTCAAGTCAAGATGCTGTGAAATTTCCTGAAAAAGAAACATATATATCCCTGCCTTACACAGGAGAAGAAACAATTGCAAAAGCAATGATATGCACAAAATAGGTCTCTTGATATCAATCTCTGATTTCTCCTCAGGATTAGGAACCTCACTTGGTTTCTTAAAAGTACAGCCTGGCTTTTTCTTCCAGTTTGTGCCTTTCCATTTGGTACCATGCTGCCTGTCCCTTTACTTCTGCTAAAATTGATCAATTTCTTAATCAGTGACTTTTTTAGTCCTTATAGATTAGTATCAGATTGGGCTAACCCAATTCTCAAAAGTTGCTTCAAGCATCAAGTCTTTAACAATGCTTTCTCTTGAGGTTTTCTGCTTTTGAAGAATTACAAAATGCCTGCTGCCATGGACCCCAAGAACTCCCCATTCTCTAACCTGAGTACTCCAAGAAAGATCTATATGCTTCCTTTGCTGCTATGTTTGTATTCTGTTGTGGAGCTACACACTTCTATAGGTGGAAGTGTCACTCTCTAATTCAGAGCAGAAGAGTAAATGAATTTCAATTCATGGAAGAGAAACACAGGTCTCCATCAACAAACCCTGCCCGTGGTAATGTACAGAGGATTGGAGTGCATGTTTACTGAATGGTGCAATGCCCATGCTTATGTTAGCTACTTTTGGAACACTTAAATCACACAAAATTTCCTTAACTGGAGCATTGCAGATCTAATGAAGGGTCAGAATTTTCTCTCCTCATCAGCTCTGTCTGATACTGTTATTCGAAGAGCATCAGCCTCCTGCTAGGAAACTTACAGAAAGAATTTGTCAGCAAATAATAGTGACTTCCATGAAAGGTACAATGTTAGAATATACCTAACTTTGATATACTTCATTAAATATTCCTGATTACTTATAAATATAAGCATTAACTTGTTGCAAAATAAGACCTTCAAAGACAGCAAACTGCATCATTTTTGAACTTTTGCTTCTAATCTGTAACATACTGTAAGGAATATGTAAAATATACCTCTAGTTTATTATTTGTAAAAGAAAACATTCCACTAATTCTACCTAATTTGGGAATGTGTTGAAATTTCTTCTTGCTAAGCAGCAACTCTTTTTGATTTGGCTGCGTTTGGAATCTTATTTGAACAGTCATCACTGTTTTCTCATTTTTCATATATATTTTTCGATGCAAGCTGACAGGTCTTCCAGGGAGCCATTGTTTCACAATACTCAGAATATAGATTTAGCATGCTTTAACACTTACTCAAAATGGTGACATGACTGTAAAGTCTTCTTTTTCTTTAGCTAAAAGTAAAAACTAGACAAAAATACAATATTTTGTACCAATTATCAGAATTTATTCGTTCTATTTTTCTATGTGAGATCACTTCTACTATTTTGTTTCTTCTCAGATGAACTATTAAATAATAACACCATCTGGAGAGTTAATTGAAATATAACTGAAGTGTTGAGTGTATGAAATTATGTGACTGTGGGTAGTATATATAAATAATTTATGCTCAAGTACAGCAAGGAAATTTTGAAAATATGTTCCTGTGCTCCAACACTTTTTCAAGACTATTAGAAAACTATTATATTAATGTTTTTCCTGAAACATTAATATCTCAATGGTTCTCACTACATGTATTTCTTCTTTAGGATACTTAAAAAAATTAAACACTACCTTACAAACTTCAGAGATTAGGTGATGGTACCTCTTCACTTGATAGAAAAACTGAGAAAGGCAATTGGTTTCTTCTGCTTCAGGAGTTTGGTACTTGGTGTTCTCTCTGCCTGGAACATTCTTCCTCTTTTCTCTGTGTAGGTCTTGACTTTGTCCATTTTAAATCCTGGCCCAAATGTCATCTTTCAGACAGATCTGCTATGGCCACAGTAATAAAATGGTACCATTTTCTATTCATCCCACGAACCTCCCTGTATTATTATCTGGCCTTTTTGTCTTCTTTGCAGTTAATCCCCTTTTCTGTTTATTCATTCAATGTCTGTCTTTCTATATTGAAATGTTAATTCCATAAAAAACAGATGTATTTTTCTCACCTCTGTATCCCTATTGCCTTAACTAGAGCCTGGTCAATAGCAGGACTTCAACTGACATTTGTTATAAAAAAATAACTAAATAAGCTCAGTACTCATAGCACAGTGGTTACAGCGCTGGCCACATGCACTGAGGCTGGCAGGTTTGAACCCGGCCAGGGCCTGCTGGACAACAATGACAACTACAACAACAACAACAACAACAACAACAACAACAACAAAATAGCCAGGCATTGGGATGGGCGCCTGTAGTTCCAGCTACTTGGGAGGCTGATTTAAGAGAATCACTTGAGCCCAAGAGTTGGAGGTTGCTGTGAGCTGTGACACCAAGCACTTTACCAAGGGTGACAAAGTGAGACTCTGTCTCAAAAAAAATACACTAACTAAATTGGTAAAGTCCTAATTATATATGCCATGTTTCACATCCTCTCATAGGACAAGTTCTTGGTCCTGTTTTATTTGCCAACTTCACCACACGGCTCATTCCCTTCCCTACTCCATGTATACATAGAACCATTAATTACTTCTAATTTTTCTAACTCACCAAGTATTTATAACCTCAGTGTTCATACAAATTTCCCAACATTGAGAAATTTTCCTAACATTTTGCACCCCGATTCTAACTGTAGATTTTTTATCATCTTTCAAATTCTGGTTATGAGATACTTAATGAAGCACTCTATTTTTCCAGTCATAATGAATCAATCGTTTCCTCTCACCTGCTAATATCATGTTCCTATTACGATTCTTACTTTAGTTTTTGTGTCTGTATGTTTCCAGCTGGCCATTAGAATTTAAACACTTTTTTTTCTTTTGAAACAGAGTCTCACTTTCTTGCCCTTCATAGAGTGCCATTGAGTCAAAGCACACACAACCTCAAACTCCTGGGCTCAAGTGATCCCCTTGCCTCAGCCTCTTGAGCAGCTGGAACTACAGGTGCCTGCCACAATGCTCAGCTATTTTTTAGAGATGGCATCCTGCACTTGCTCAGGCTGGTCTTGAACTCGTGAGCTCAAATGATCCACCCACCTTGGCTTCCCAGAGTGCTGGCATTACAGGTATGAACCTAGAATTTAAACTCTTGATTAGAAAAGAAATTAATCTCTCAGTACTATGAGGTGCACAGGTGCACAACATATTGTGTGTTTAAGATGCTTAAAATATTTTGCAAAGAAAGAATAAATAAATCTAATTCAGGGCTTTCAGTAAATGTCCCCAATAATATCAAAACTCAAGAGGTTGATACTAAAATAAATTCTATTTATTTGATCTAATATTTGAAAACATGATGTAAATTTAAAATGATCAGCTTATTAGAAGAAGAAATAGATCTTCAGAAAATAATTCTATCTATGGATGGATTTGGGGAAAGTATGTTTATTGATTGCATGGGTGTGACTTTAAATAGGAAAAAATGTATCATCTGCAGAGATATTTCTGTCTTTGTAATAATTTACATACATTAGAAAATGCAGAAGTTTATTAAATGTGTGCCTTAATTTGCCATTGCATTTGTTCAATAATATGGACACTAAAGGTTGCAGACAAGAATACATTTGAGTGTATGTCTAATACACACACACACACACACACACACACACACACACACACAGAGTATATTCAGCCTGGTGATGATGAAAACACTTCATGAAAGAAGCTGCAATAGTGTCCTTTTCATCCAGGTTTCTAAAGAGGTATCCTGATGGGTGAGCAGCCAATAAGTACCAGCACTGCCAACATCCTGACAAAGCATCTGATCTCACTCTTTGTGGCCGTTTCTTAATGTTAGTGAGAAGCAGCACATATTGACACTAAAATCTATTTGAAAGCGAGGTTCTTGACAACTAAACTTCAAGCAGGAAGAAGCTTTAAAATCCACGCAGACACATTGTGTTGACAGCAGGCACTATTGACATTTCCTGCTGAACAATCCCATGCCAAGGGCTCAGCACAGGCAGGAGAAGGCAAGGGGAGAAACATAGCTGGGCTTTCTTAAAAACTACCTGCTGTCAGTCAGTTTGGCATCATTTGGGGCAGTAGGCGCTCCACCAGATAAAATGAAAGATGGCTAGAGACTTTCTTTCTTTCTGTTCCCGTTTTTGGACAACTCATTGATAGTAGAACCTAGCTTTGATGAAAGTTTAGTTTACCTTGACAAGGTAGCTTTTTCTCCTGTCTATCAACCCGATCACTGGCCTATGATGGATTAGGGAAAGGGAGAACATAGAAATTTGACTTTCTCTATATTGACTCTTCTTTTTTCTGCCCACACAAGCCATAGCTGGACAGAGGAAAAAGCATGCCTGCATTCCAAATACAACTTCCTAAAACCAAGTACTCTGCAAGAATGTTATTTTTGTTGTGTTTTTAAGTTCTATGTCTTTTGACATCTATGATCTCCAAGAAGATTATACTTGGCTTGTTGTTACCATGCTCTGTTGTCTGAGGTAGGTGAACTGATTGTAAGGTCAGTTGTTTAATGCAAGTACCTGTGCTACGGTGTTGGTCATAATTACAGGCAGGAAATAGAGACAGGGTGCAACATCAAAATTTCACAACTCAAATTCCTATTCTGTGATAATAACATGAGGCTGCCTTGTACCTAATTAAATAGCAAAAATACAGCCCTATCTGCATAGAGGTCACAGGAAAGTCCACGGAAGATGCTAAAGCTGATAGAATGTCAAATGTTGCCACTACAGGAAATGGTGACAAACCATAAATGTGTTTGATATATGTATGTGAATAGTATAGATTAAAAAATAAAACACATGGTAAGGGCATTCGGTTTAAGCAATGAATTAATTGTAAGTCAAAGGTGTTACTATTGCAATTGAAGAAAGGAAAGACTTCAAATGCTCTTGCAGAAAGCTCTGTACACAGATAAGAAGGCAAGGATCCATAGGCAACAAGAAAATCAGGAAAGATTGAACTCAAATTTTTATTCATTCAATTAGGTTCAGACATGTATGTGTAATTAGGACAAAAAATAATTTACTACAAATTACTAAATTTAAAACACCTGTAAGTGCCGTAAACCCTCAGAATTACACCTAGCATATTATCCTGAATAATTTTCTAGTATTCTTTTCTACATTTTGGGGTCTCATAATCTGTGGTTAGCTCTTCATATGACAAGGATTCTTGTAGTGTTTGTTCCTATAGAGAGAATAGAAAAAGAGTTCAATCATTCCTCTAGCAGAATTGATTGAAATTTGTCTTTTAGTATCAATAGTAGCAAAGTTTCCTTCAGCTTCACAGCTCCTGGTAATGGCATGCCAACACTTGATCCAGCTGAGTGGAATGCAGAAAGCATGGAGCTCCCCACACCATCGTCCTCAGCACTCGTCAGACCTCTGCCAGGTTACCCTCTACAAACCTAGAAGTCCCGCATAGGTCCCACCCTACAGGAACACAAACGTGGAATGCATTTTTAATTATTTATAATCCATATTGGGACTATTCCACAGGGAACATAACCATTGACCTGGCACTGTGAGTATTCAATCTTTCACCTAATTATCTAACAATTGGAAGAAATTTAGACAGTTTGGCTGTCTCTGTGCATATACTGGCAATGCCGAATTGGCAGTCTGTCCAGTCAGCTTGGGTTCCAGACTAGGAGATCCAAAGGTCAAGCTGAGGAGTTTGGGCACATTATAGCAGTAGTAGACTGATAAGGCAGTCATTTCATTTTGTTCTGGTTTTGTTTTCAACTCCTTTGTTTCAACATAATTTACATACAATATAGCACATTCATTTAAAGTGTGCAATTTATGGCGGTTTTTTAGTGTACTTATTATTGTGCAACCATCACCATGATTTAATTTTTTAATCTCTCCCTTGTTCCAAAATAAAGCCCTTTACCCTTTAGAAGTCATGCCCATCTTCCCTGCCCAAGCCCCTGACAATCACTAATCTTTGTGTCTCTGGATTTGTCTCTCTGGACATTTCATAGACAATCATATGGTATTATTCTTGTTCGCCTGCTTCTTTCTCTTAGCACATTTCCATCCATGTTGCACTTTATTCTTTTTTATTGCTGAATAGTATTCCATTTTCGTGGATATGCCACATATGTGTTTATCCATTCATAGTTGACAAATATTTGGATAATTTCCACTTTTGGCTATTTGGCTATTATGTGTAATTATTATTGTGCAAACATGAGTTTTCAATTCACTACTTGGTTATTATTGGGTAAACATGAGTTTTCATTTATCTTACATATATTTTAAAGACCAGAATTGCTAGTTCACAAGAAAACTCTGTATTTAACATTTTGAAGAATAGCTAGACTGTTTTAAAAAGTGGCTTCCTGGTTTCACATTTCCACCAGCAGAGTATGAAGACTAATTTCTCCACATCCTTACCAATATTTGTTATAACATGTCTTTTTGATTATAATTATCCTAAAGATGTAAACTAGTATCTCATATGGTTGTGATTTGCATTTCCCTAATGACTAATTTTGTGGAGTATCTTTTTATGTGCATATGAGTTATCTGTAGATCTACTTTGAAAAAAATGTATTTTCAATGTATTTGGTCATTTTCATGTATTTATACATATATTTGAAGTATAATTTACATATAATACAATGCACAAATCATTCATGTTAAGTTCAGTAACATTTATACTATTAATACTAATACAGTGCTGTTAATACTGTGCTAAACCTATATTAATTCTATGCTAAACTACATATAGAACATCTCCATCAGTCCTCAATGCTCCATAATATTTTTTTCCCATAAATTCCTTCATCCAACCAAGGTAAAACTCTCTGATTTCATTGCCATAGATTAAGTGTTCCTGTTCTTGGATTTTACATACATGAATCATACAGAAAATCATACAATACATACTCTCTTCTCTTTGGTTTTTTTCACTCGGCATTGGGTTTTTAAGACAAACCCACGTGGTTGTGAGTACCAAAGTTTTTGGTTTTTATTACCAAGTAACATTCCACTGTATGAATGTAGTACAATTTGTGTACCCATTCTCCTACAGTGGACAGTAGGGTTATTTCCTATGGATAAGATTGTTATAAATATTCTTTATTATTTTTTGTTTTTGTTTTTGTGTCTGTGTATGTCACCCTTGGTAGAGTACCATGGCGTCACAGCTCACAGCAACCTCAAACTCTTGGGCTCACATGATTCTCTTGCCTCTGTCTCCCAAGTAGCTGAGACTACAGGTGCCTGCCACAACATGCCACTATTTTTACAGATGGGGTCTCATTCTTTCTCAGGCTGGTCTGAACTCCAGAGCTCAAGCAATCTACTGGCCTCGGCCTCCCAGAATGCTAGAATTACAAACATGAGCCAATGCGCCAGGCCTGTTATAAACATTCTTAGACAGATCTACAGAGCTTATTTGCAGGAGAATGTTTCATTTCTCCAGAAAATGAAATGCTTAGTTGTTCTGTGGATGCATGTTTAGCTGTATCAAAAGTTATCAACTCTAAGAACTTTTACCACTTTATACCCCCTTGAGCTTCAAGTTGATCCACATTCTCAACATTTCATACATCTAGTCTTTATGGTTTGAACTATTCTAATGGTGGTGAAATGGGAGCTCACTGTGATTTCAGTGTTTATCTCCCTGAGGTTTGTGATGTGCTTATTGAACATTATATACCCTTTTTAAAAATAAAGTGTCTATTGAATATTTGGACCATTTCTATTGAGTTGTTTCTTTTTATTTCCATTTTTGCTGTGTGTATAAAAGATACTTTCTCCCAATCTGCAATTAACCAATATATTTTCTCAATGGTACCTTTTGGAGAACAGATACTGTCATGTTGATGAAGTGTAACTTAACATATTTTGCTTAGTGACTATTATGTCTTGTGAGCTAAGTCATTATTGCAAAGTAAATAATATTTTTAAACCATTATTATGTCATTTTCTAGTAAAATTGTTTGCAATCTTTTAACATATATTATTAATTATAATATTTGTGGATTACAAAGATTTTCTAAGTAGTCATGCTACTACAAAAATAAATGGTTTTACATTTTTCCCATTTTAACCCTCAACATGTATTTTTCTTTACATATGCTATAATTCTGGCAATGCAATATTTTTATTATTGTTTCATATAGTCAATTATTCGTACAAGTTATATAATACATGTACATACATACATACATAGGGATACATGTTATATATATGCTTTATGAAAGAAAAATATAGTTTTATTATAAAGGAAAAAACTATTAAAAATGTAATACTCAAGTCACATTTGACTTCTGTAATTATAAGAGATATAAGATACAATATACAAGATAACAAATTTATCAGTGCATGTTGAGTATGACAAGTTTAACACAGCTTTTCTTTTATAAAAAAACTATAATTAAAGTTGTAATACTCAATAAACATGTGAATACAAGTCATGTTTCAGCACCTCTTATAATTGCAGAAGTCAAACATGACTCAAGTATTACAAATTTAATATGTTTTTTTCCTTTCTTAAGATAGTATGCATTTTCTTGGCACCCTCTGTACACATGAATGCACTCTTTAAACTTTCTGGTGTAACTGATTCCTTTTTGGGAATGTGAGCATCCAATGACTATAATTACTTTCATCTTTAATAACTTTGTTTATGATTTCGGTGGTGGTTAATGTTATGTGTCAACTTGACTGGTATAAAAGATGACCAGATAGCTGGTAAAATATTACTTCTGGGTGTGTCTGAGAAGCTGTTTCTAGAAGGGATTAATATTTCAATGAACAGACTGAGTAAAGAAGAGCACCATTCTTCTTTGCATGGGTACAGAAATCATTCATTCTCTTGAGGATCCGAATAGAACAAAAAAGTTAAATTACTCTCTCCTTGAACTGGGACATCCATCTTCTCCAGCTCTCAGGCATCAATAGTTCTCAAGCCATTAACTGAGACTGCGACTTAGGCTTCCCTGGTTTTCAGAACTTTGGGTTCTATCTGAAACTACACCATGGTTTTCCAGAACTTGACTCCTCAGCCTCTATAATTTTGTGAGCCAATTTCTCATAACAAATCTCTTTATGCATTTACATATATTTACATGTATTTACATATAGAATGATTTAGTTTTTCATGTATGCCCAATTCATTAGTCAAATGTCAAATTATTTGTTAAAAACTATACATTACTACTTTAATGATATACATTACTACTTTAAATATATAATATATTATATTATAATATATATAATTCAATCCAAATAACTGGTAATATTTTTGTGAATCTCAGTAATCCAAACATTATTCCTAGAAAGATTTGTCCTATACTAGAATATATTTTTATCTATAAATATGCATGCATGAACTTACGGACTAACCATTTGTGTCCCTTCAAAATTCTTATGTAGGAGCCCCAACAACCAATGAGGTGTCATTTGGAAACACATTTTGGGGGGTATAATTAAGATATGAAGAAGAGGTGCTGGTTTGACAGGATTAGTGTTCTAATAAGAAGAGATGCCAGGGAGCTGGATATCACTCTCAATAGAGGTCTCGTGAACACATAGCAAAGTGGTAGCCATCTACAAGCCAGCAGGTTCACAATACCCTGACCATGCTGGTACCCAGATCATTGGCTTCTAGCCTCCAGAACTGTGAGTAAATAAAGGTCTGTTGTTTAAGCCACCCACTCCATAGTGTTTTGTTAATGCAACCCAAGATACCTAATACAAATGGATAGACATTTCTCAGATTTGAATTACATGGGTCTTTTCCTCAGACACATTCATCATTTATCAGTGGTATTGTGAACCGTTTTGCAACCCTGCTCCTTAGCTTTGATCTGAATTATATAATATTAAAGGTCATGTATTTTTGAACATGGCAAGCACCTAAGCAGTTTAAACCAAATATCTACTAAGTTGTCCATGAACTCTGACATCTAAATTAAATTGGATCAAATTACCAGTTTTGACCCCCATATGCCCCATGTAATTATTATTTATTTCATATTTCAGAAAGTATCTTTGATGCTACATTCTCACTGTCACTTTTATGTCCCCTGATTTCCCTAGTTCTGCAACAAAAGGACTCAGTTGTAGTTCTCAGCCTGTTTACTCACAAGTGCATATTTGTGTATGTGTACTTGTGTGTATGTCTCCTAAACTTTATTAAGACTATAGAGAGAAGTGGAATCATTGAAGTGATACTGACACTTGCTAGTTAAATAATATATATTCACAAATGAGAAGTCAACACTAACATACTCCACTATAACTTACAAGTCACTAATTCCCATGATGAAAACCAGTTTTGATTTCTGGTAAGCTATGTAGCAAAACACCAATCGTTACATCAATAGGTAAGGATAAGAGCAGGTTCATAATACTTGTTTCAGTGGAGTTGCCCTTTCTGATTGAAAGCCGGCTGACCACCCCTAGACTATGAAATCTGAAAGGTGCTAGCTGACTCAGAACTTTCTTGTTTAAGATCTGGATGTTGGCATAAATAGTAATTCATAATATTTTACTGTACATAAGTGTGGTGGTAGAATGATGGCTCCCCAAAGATATACAAGTCCTGGTCCTGTAACCTGTCACTATCTTACCTCAGATGGCAAAAGGGACTTTGTAGATATACTGCAGGTTGAGAAATTTGAAATGAGGAGAGTAGCCTGAATTATGCAGGTATGCCCAATCTAATCACACAGATCGTTAAAATTGGAAAACCTTTCTAAGCTAAAGTCAGAGAGAGGGAGTTGTAACTGCAGAAGAATGGTCAGAGAGAGGCAACATGGCTGGCTGTGAAGATGGAGGATGCCACAAGCCAACACCTGCCTCTACAAACTGGAAGAGGCAAGGAAATGGATTCTCTCCTTGAGACCCCAGAAGGAAGAAAACACCTCTGCTAACACCTTAATTTTAGTTCAATTAGAGATGTATTTTATTTCTAACCTCCAGCACTGTAGGCTAATGCATTAAGTCCCTAATGTTGTGATAATTTGTTACAACAGTGATACACTAATACAATAAGAAAGTGTTTTAAAATAACATGTTTTGTAAAAATGTGGCTGTTCACAGAACAATTGCTTATCTGGCTGAAAAATCAGGTATCTATACAACATAAATGGTAAGCAATAGGTGATTAATTAAAGAATATTCAAATTTTTGAATAAACAATCATTAAAAGTGGCCATACAACTATAAATTTTGAAAATGAGAATGATATATTATGAAATAAAAAACTGAGTTCAGCTTCTTATACTTAATCATTTATTTATATATGTACATATTAGAGTTTATACCAAAATAGTTAATTATCCCTTTCTTTGTTCATGGTGTTTGGAGTAACTTTACCTTTTCTAGATTCCAAACAGAAAACTTCTGTCCAGGTTGCTACGGCCAGAAATTTTGTGAGAAGACATGATATGATAGCTGCCTTCCATAAGGATGATACTTATTATTTAAGCACTTGCCCAAAGTATTGATGTGATCTGCTTTCCTCACAGGTCTCAACAGACCAAAGGCAAAAATAGCTCTCAGACATGGTCAACTAGGTTGTTTTTATTCTAATTTCTCCAGTTTCCACCTTGAACATAATTGAATACCTTGATGGTGCTACTTTTATTAAAGGAAATCAAAGAAAGAAAACAAATAGGAAGAATGTTGATTCCTTTTCTTTTTCAAGAGCAACTTGTGTATTGGGGGACCGTAATGTTTCCTTGATCATTAGAGGCATGTATAGATGTTAGAATGATGAGGAAATTGTTTAGCCGATAGTTAGAGAAATTAACAAATAGAATCCTGTTATTTGCAATTCTATGCACCATATTTCAATGTAGTTATTACATACTTTTTAAAAGTTGTTTTAATAGTTTTGTTTTTATGGAAAAGTGTGTTAGGTTATTTTCTAATTCAATTATATTCTAATTCAATCCATGAAATGTGAGAATGTTAATAGATACTTTCTTGAAAAGGTAGAATTCTATCTGAGTTTTAAGAAAAGACAGGATTTGACTTAGTGCTCTCAATTTTTTCTTTCATTTCTTCCTGGCATAATAAATTATTGTTGTATTTCTGAATTTAAATTCACACGTATTCTACACTTAGTATATTTGTTTTAGATAAATTCAGAATTTGCAATGTATTTATTCAACAGAGTATGAAAGATCAAATTTATCTGGCTTGCTTTAGAGATGTTAAATACCAGGATGTCTACGTTTTTCTTCTCTCTAACGTTTAGGTTGTTTGAAGGATAAAAGTATGCCACATACTGAGAACAACAGTGCACATGTTTTTAGCACCTAACCTAAATGCCTTTTAAAAATATTCCTGAGACTGGGGGTGATAGAATTTTAGCAATTATCTTCATACTCACGTCAATTTTGAAAGTCTGGCTTCCAGCTACATTAAAAGTCACTTGTGACCAAAGAAATCTTTCATGTTTACATTTAACACTGACATCACACCAAAGCATAACAAAAGTAAAAATTAAGTAAGGATTTAATTGGCATTACTTGTACGTCTAGCTGGCCTCTTTCATTTGGGTCTTTCTCGTAAACCGGCCCAAAAAAGCTGTATACCTAGTCTGATTTTTTTTTTTAAAAAAACACAGAATTGTAATAAATATTTTATTGTTACATTGTGGATTCAAGCACACTGTATATGTGGTCTATCTATTGTCTAATGCTATTTGTGATTTGTTTAAGGACTTTTTGTCATTGTTATTGAAGAGCTGACAATTGCCTGGGTCAGGGGTCAGCAAACTATGTCCTGCAAGTCAAACCCAGCCATAAGCAAAGTTTTATTAGAACACTGCTCTGCACATTCATTTGTACGTTATTACAGATGCCTTGGCACTGTGATGATAGAGGTCAGTAGCTGCAACAGAGACTCTATGCCCTGCGAAGCCTAAAATATTTATCATGTGGCCTGTTAAAGAGAAAATTTTGCTCATTCCTGGCTTGGCTTGTCCAAACTCAACATAAATGTTGTAAAAGTCCCTTCCCAGTGGACTTTCATCAATTTAAATAAGTGAAGAGAGCTAAGTGAATAATGAGTGGAGTGTTTTCATTAGGAAAAGTCATTAAGTTGCTGGAGAGTAAATTGTACTTTGGTTTCAAAAACCTTTGGATTATTGACTACTCATAGATTTTGCTGGAACAACATTTTCAAAATACTTGAATTATGTATTTAAAAAGTAGTGTTAAATGTGTAACATCAATCAGAATCAAGCCACAATGATAATTAAAATCTGTCCCTTGATTTATTATTTACCATCGTGATGATTACCTTTCTATGTTAATACAGTTGTTTTTAAAAGCATGTATTACCATTTTCTACTCTAACAAAATTAGTGGGTGGTTAGCTTAATGCATATTAACTTATTTAAGAAGAAATTGAATATCCTAAGTCAATTTCCTACCTACGCAAATTGTTATTTATTTCTCTTTGAACCATAGCCCTCTTATTTTCCCCTTGATTAGAATTAGATATATTTTCAGTTTCATTCATTAAATAAAAACATAATGAACTCGTCAAAATTATTGGCGTCTGTTCACTCACATGAAGCATGTGGATGTGCCAAAAATATCCCATTTGGAGGAACACTGTTAGATCAGCTCTCATTTTTCTCTAATATACATAACCTATATATATTTACATACTTTCCATTAGACAACTTGTATAGGCCACTCTGTGGATATTTGCTTGGACTTCATTTCATTTTTCAAATCCACTACTGTGTATTGGCTATACATGAAATTGTGTTTGACTGATTCCCTACAGTATCGATATGTTCCCACCTGTCTGTATTTCTCTATAATTTGGCTAAATTTCATACCATCTCCCTACTGAGTAACATTTACTGATTATATTAGTTTCTTCTCTTATGCAGATGTCAACAAAGATCATACTTTAAGTTCAATGAAAATCCACTAGATAATTAAATTTCTACCTACTATTACAATTCAGCCAATTTTCTATCCATTTAGCATCTTCTGTGCACTTAATTTGAAATATCAGTGAAACAGGGTAAAATACTGTCATATTATGATGTTTTACACCTGACAAAATTTTTGGAAATAAAATTTTGACTATCATAAAATTAAAAGCAGATAAATTGATATTAATTTTAGATTCCCTTTACCCTCTTTTATTTTAAAAATATATGAATATGCATGTTTTTTGCTGTGTGATGATTAATATTAATACATTGTACTTTTATAGTCTTTAGGAATTTTTCTCTTCCCTTATCTATGATTCTGGCATTCATCTATAAAATGTAGATAAGTAACAAAACTCAAGTTTGTTGAAAACATTAAAACAGATAATTATTATGAAAGTGCTTTATTAAACATAAAGCAAGAAGAAAAATTATTTGGACATTTTTGTAAGCATTACATTATGCCCATAATTACATCTAGTATTTACTATACAGCAGCTGTAAAATTTTAATAAAAAGTAATGTTTAACTGAAGAGGTTTGTACTGTTTACTATATTATTATAGAAATAAAGTGAATCAAAATAAAAAATGAACAACTTTACTAAATAATTACTATGCAAGTCTTTATTTTCGGTGAACTATAAAAGAAGTAAAAATGTACCCAATTCTTACTCGCGTGTGATTATACAATTAATACCCTATTAACCATTAAATCTATCACCAAAACTTCATTCTCATGCAAAGCTCCAGCCCCATGAAAAATGTTCATTTAGTTTCCAATGGATATTTTGGCCATTTCCAATAAATGTTTTTGTTATATTTATAAATAACCCCAGGCCCTAACTGTGGAAAATTCATTACCTTCTCTACTAAACTAAGATTCTGCTAAGCAGAACTTTTGCACTCCCAGAAATTTACAACCATGACTATAATTTAACCTACAGATTAGCATGTTGTTGGGGTAGAAAGCTCCATCATTAGTCCTCCCTGACCACTAATGCACTCAACCCTCACAGTGCACAAAATAAAAATGAGCCCTACTAGGTGAGACATTTTGGGCCTGTATGCTGAGAAAATCAATTAAGCAAGACTTATTGGGCCTGGGAAATTTTTGTCAAACTGGATGACATGTGGGGCACCCGGATGAGTCAGACCAGTTCCAAATGTGAGCCTTTTCACTGCAATTGGAACCTCTCCATCCTTCTTGACCCACTGATCTTCTAGCTGGACCTAACTGATTATGAGAAAATTATTTCTTGGGACTGTGAGGTTTGGAATGTTCCATATCATACTAAAACTTATTTCTTTGCCAACTTCTTAGTCATTCTATTCCTGCAAACATGTGCATGTATATCTTAGCCAACCCTAAGAGTGATCACCATTTTTGTACCCTAACAAGAATGAAGATATTCTGAGCTACCCAGTACATCATGAGAAAGAAAGAAATGCTTGGTCTTTTTTAAAGAGGGTTGGGAAGTCTCATGCAACACACATTATCCATCTTTATCACTATAATAGACTTACTAAGTAGATCTTGTCTAATTATTATTTTAAAATTAATGGAATTAAAGCCTATAAAACTCTCAGTCACATGTTCAGTCACACTACAAGGAGATTAATACTTAGGATGCTAACACGGGCCTGTGTAAATCTTAATGCCTTTGCTTAGTTCTTCTACATTAAGAACTCTACCATTATATATGACATAAACATATGTCATACACACATACTTCCAGCAGTAGGCATAGAATACTATAGCACCACTTGAAAATTTAGGTAGCACTGAGTTTTTCCCCCTCTCCTGGGTCCTGAGTGTTTTCAGATTGGTGGATGGGTGTACCCATCTCTCTCTCCTTGGCTAGATGTGTTCATTTACAGCAAGTGAGATGGGAGGAGAAGGTGTCAAAAAAAAAGGTGCTGGCCCTAAGGAAGAAAAAGAGAGTATATAGAGTGATACAGAACGGCTCATTGCTAAATTTCACCTCAATCCCTCCATGCTGACTAGATTATGGGGAGCTCAAGTTAATACCAGAGAGCTTTTTCTCTTGAATCGTTACCATGCAATATGTGTCACACATTAAAAACTGGTTGGTTTTTTTTTTTCTAAAAGGTGTTTTAAATATACAAAGTGGACTGTAGCAGGATTTGTCCTGAAACATATGAATTGTACCAAAAATCAATTTCTTAAAAGAGAAAGTGAACATCAGAAACTGTCTGAAGTGTCTTTAAATTCAAGGGACCTGTCAAGTTACCAGCAGGAATTGTACAGCCCTTTGTTGAATCTGGAGTAACACGATTCACAATTGTACAAATCTTCATCGAATCCTCAGCAGCACAAAAGAAAATTGCACAGGGCTTACCTGACATCCTCATGTAGGTCAACCACATTACCACAGCTGCTAAGGAAAGTGTATGTTACCCGTGTGCACCTGGGAGGTATCTGTTCTATTGTGCCATGTGTGTGAGTAATCAAGTCCCAATTGACTTCATATATCTAAGCACTGGCAAACCCAGAATTCAAGCAGTCCAGTGGGTGACATGATTTCTGAGGACAAATAACCAGAACACTTTTTTCATTGAACTCTTAAGCAAGTAGATTTTATCACTTAGAGGAGCAATGACCTCTGGGTCAAAATTGGCAAGTGTGCTGTCACACCTATTAACATACTGCTGTTGTTTTTTTCCTTGCAAGAAGCTATGTTGTAAAGGACACTCATTCACCTTTGGTCTGCGTATTTCTCCCAGCAGACTTCAATCTTGCAGTTACTGTGACCTCAGAAAGAGAAAAAAACTTATCTGTCCAGTAGACGTTTGCCCTATTTTAGTTATACAAATCAGAGGGCAATAAAGAAAAAAATGACAAAAATCACATCGATAGTCAGAAGAACTTACTATAAGAAGATTTTAATTTACATATGCTTTACCTAATGTTTAAATTAAACTATTATTACAAAGAAAGACATACACCACTCTATCATGAGCTTTCTCTAATCTTGCATTTCCCTTTTTTAATAAAAGTGCAATGTTAGAGATATACACTTTATAGTAATACATTCAAAATACCTGGTAGACCTGTTGAAACATAGATTCTGATTCTGTTGTGCCAGTGGCTCCGGATATTGTGCATGGTACTGATGCCTTAGTCCAGGGATTTTATTTTATGCAGCAAGATTCGGGTCAGAAGCATAGGAAATTGCATATACTCCAGATAAACAGTATTTTTCAGACCAAACAAATCATAAACATATGTAAATGAGATGAGTGGTCTGCAGAGTAGTTCTTTATAAATGCACAGCATAAAAGCTTATTTTGATGAATAGTTTCATTACACATGCATTTATTGAGTAGTAAAATTTCTACCCTATTCAATTAGCTTATTTATTTAGCAAATCCTTATGTAATCCTTATATACAGTATATCCTCCAGAGTTGATCACCTCCTTAAGTTGATCTAATTTTCAGAGATAGGACGTGCACCATATGCAGGCATCAATACAGTAGCCTTAGTTCTTTATGCTGACCACATCTGTATGTCAACCAATTTGCTATAGTCCTTTGGATGTTCAACTTACAGAGGTTCTGCTGTAATTATACAACACATAAGCCAGTGTCTGATCCACACATTTTGCAATAATTAACCCTTTTTCCCATAATAATTCTATATGGTAGGAAGTATTTTTATCCTCACTTTAAGATATAGAGTGGTTGCATAATTTATTTAATGGTCTAGTAACTCTAGCATTCCAGTAGCTAAAAAATTTCTAGATTTTCTTTACAGGATTAACAATTATACTTCGCTTAGCTTGTCTCCTATCATTTACTAAGTTGGCCCCGAATAGTAATATATAACTACTATTTATTGAGCACCTAAATGTGTTTGGCACTGTGCAAGGGGTTTTATGTTTGTTTTTTTCTAACTTAGTAACTCCATGAGACAGAAGCTGTTTTCCAGTAAGGCTACAAAATACAAAATGAGTAATTTAATTTGTAAATGATTGGCCATGTCTGCATAATTCAAGCCCGCTTCTTTTGAAATGTACATTACGTTGTCTCACAAAATAAAAATAACCTATTATAGAAAATTTTGAAAAAAATATTTAGAGTTTCTCCTATGAAAATTGGAAATTTCTATAAAATATTTGGAATGACTTAATGTTTTGTACCTATACAATTTAAATAAGTTGAAAGTTTTATTTATACTAGTTAAAAAGTTTGTAATTCTATGTTTGAGAATTATTTCATTGCTTCTTGAAAAAGATTACAGAATTATATGTTAATGATAAAAGAAAAATATAATAATAGATTTGAAAATAAAGATATTGCTTCAAAATAAAGTGGCTTATAAATACCTAAACTGGCTCTAAATGTAATGAGATGTAGGCTATGGGGAATTATATTGAAGTTTTCCTCTTTATGGGACTATTCTGCATGCCCCTGGTATTTATTTAATAGTTAAATCCAACAATGTATCTCTGTAGTCCTCACTACAGATTTAAAGATCAAAGCTTTCAGAGAAATTTCAGGAGGAAGAGACACAAGGAAAAAGCAACTAAAGAAAATGGGACTATTTGGCTCCAAAAATGTAAAAGTAAAAATAAAATTTTAACCATAATCACAGAAGGTAAGAGGAGACAAGCCCATAAACTAGTGAACAGCCAGAATGAGGAGGTACAGCTGCTAGTTGTCTTTTCCTCAGAGATGGTATTACTGCAGACAAACCAATCTGCAGCTGTCAGTCAAAGACATAACCTTCACGGTCACCTTTTGCAAATT
The DNA here is from genome assembly GCA_963574355.1 of Loris lydekkerianus. NCBI lineage: Eukaryota > Metazoa > Chordata > Mammalia > Primates > Lorisidae > Loris > Loris lydekkerianus. The sequence goes on from CAUYPK010061185.1 coordinate 37,117, forward strand.
GTCAGGACCACATCCTCCTAATAATGGAAGTGCATGCTATGGATATGTATTGGGATTGACACTTGACTTAAAAGGTTAGTCCACATTTTAAAAGAAATGTCTCATACTGACATTATAAAAACATAACTTATTTTGGCTCTTACTTTTCTCCTTTTTAGACTTTTTTCCAACATAAATGTTAAACCCTTGATTTCATTCCTTCATTTCCTTTCTTCCTCTTCCTCTCCCCTCCATCTGCTTTCCTCCACTTCTTCTTCTTCTTCTTCTTTTTTTTTTTTTAAAATCTCTTTTCCTCTCTTTTATCTCCCCCAGGGTCTCAGGGCAGGATGCAAAGTACATGAAGACTAATAATGTTAGAGCTTCTGCAAGCAGATGAACTGTATGTATTTTCCCAACATTCCTGTGTGGGACTTGGGAGCAATTGATTTTTTTCTCTATGAAAATGAAAAACCTCCTTATTTGGTTATAGTCGAAACGTAGGTTGTCTCTTCATGTTCTTCAACTTTCTACCCCAAACAAGGTTCAACATCACAAGAACAGTAGCAATCCATGGAGATTTTACTTAGCATTCTATAAGGGCACTAGAAGTGACATTTACTAATAAAACCCTGATTTTCTTTTTTTCTTTTTCAAAATGTCCTGGCTTAGCGCCCTGTGGCTCAGTGAGTGGGGTGCCAGCCATTTGCACCAAGGCTGGCGGGTTTGAGCCCAGCCCGGGCCTGCTGGACAGCGATGACAACTGTGACAACAAAAACAACAACAAAATAACCTGTGCCGCAGCAGGCGCCTGTAGTCCCAGCTACTAGGGAGCCTGAGACAAGAGAATTGCTTAAGCCCAAGAATTTGAGGTTGCTGTGAGCTGTGACACCACAGCACCCTACCAAGGGCAATATAGTGAAACTCTGTCTCAAAAAAATGAAATGAAATGAAATAAAATAAATTTCCTATTAGTCTTTATTCTCAGCCTCCGGTCATCAAACCTTTGCTTTCTCCTTTTCTTTCTCTAGAACTCAGCCCACTGGGCTCCTTATTCCTCCTCTTCCATCTCACATGCTCTGGGGATTTTCATCCCTTTCTTTTCGTCCTCATCTTAACCTCTACACATGTATGTACACACCCACTACATGATACCATGTTTTAAGTATGTCAAAGCCAGTAGAACAGGCACCATTTCCAAAGTTTACCAGCCATTCATCCACTTGCAGTCAGATTGTACAGACCTCTTCCCTCACCATCAGGGCAGAGATTCACCCTGAGTTAAACAGACACACGTGTTCTATATTTGGATTTGCCTTTTCTACCCATAATGCCTTTGTTATGGCCACCACTCATGAACTTGGAATGCAGAGTGCACTCTCATGGGCACTCCATATCATATTTATTCTTACCAAGGAATTCATTTTACATAAAAGAAAATTTAACAGGATCCTGCTTCTGTAATTATCTGGTTTTACCACATATCCCAGCACCTGGAAATGATTTTCCTAACTGAATATGGAAATAATTACACACGTAATGTAAAGGACTTGTATGAGTGTATTCACACTGACAATTTTTCACTTATGATTTTTGTATGATGTAGTCACACAAATGCTTCTTCAAGGACAACATTAAACTGAATTAAGAACAACATTAACTGAATTAAGAAGGTTAATGTTGGGGGAATAAAAACAAAATTTTAAATAATATAATGACAAAATAATAAAATTTGTAATTTTGTTTAAAAATTATAATATTTGAATATAAATGTTATTAATTTATACTAATGAAATTATTACATATCAAATATCTTTTCATTAAAGAGCACAAGAAGAAAGCTTTTAGAAATAAAAAATAATTGTTATAAATTCAGTCTTACTAGGAAGTATAACATTATAATAATGAAACTATACCAAGCAAAAATAGAATAATCAAGAATTAGAGTAATTCAGTATAATCAATAGGTTTTTAAATAGTTATACATTGTGGCTGGGTGCTGTGGCTCACGCTTACAATCCTATCATATTGTGAGGCAGAGATGAAAAGATTGCTTGAAATCAGAAATTTGAGACTACTCTGAGCAACATAGTGAGGCCCTGTCTGAACAAAAAATAGAACTATTACCTGGGCATGGTAGCACATGCCTGTAATCTCAGCCACTTGGCAGACTAGTGTAGGAAAGCCTCTTGAGTCCAGAAGTTTGAGCTTGCCCTGAGCTATCATGACACCACTGCCCCGTAGCCTGGGCAACGAAGTAAGACCCTATCTCAAAAAATTATACATATAGACAAAGCCAAAAAAAATGTACAATTTTGCAATATGCTTTTAATATTAAGGGGGTATAAGCTTTTAATGTTAAGGGGGTATAAGCATTTTTATTATATGGATCCTCTGTATGCTGAAGTCAAAAATTTTAGTAAGACAGTGCCATTGTACCGATAGATAAGTTTATAGTCCTCACTCCCCTCCACCCTTCTTTCTTCTTAGCTCCCAGCATCCTTTATTTATTTATTTTTTTCATGCCCATTTGTATCCATCATTTAGCTGCCAGTTTTTGGTGCGAACATGTGATTTTAAAATCTAAGACAAAATGTTTTAGAAATTTTGGTCTCATTTTCTTATAAATATTCATAAAAGTCTCTCATGAGTTTGCCAAAATATCAGTGGCTTCTCATTATTTATAACAGGCAACAAGAAACCAAGTCAGAACTGCCAGCGCCGTGAGAGCTGCCCTTTGGAGACAAAGAAGATGGTCTCTTGCAACACGGAGAACCCTTTGCAGGAGATTTTCACACAAAAATAGTGAGTGGTCCCTCTGATTTTTTATATTGACCTTTCAGACTGCAGGCTGGCTTTGTGAAAATGCTTCCTTTTCTCTTCTTCCTTCAAGATTATATTATATCTTTAAAAAACTGAATTTTAATAGTATAACAACAGTAGGAGATGGGGAGATAGAGTGTGATTTACCCTGGAATCTACATTTTCTCAGAAATGAATTTAATCATAGCTGTAATATCATATAAATAGCAGACAACCCTTCCATTGTTTTAAAAGTGTGGATTGTAGCCCACACTTCCAAATCCAAGTGGGTGGAAAAATCTTAAAAATTCGGAGGCATCTTCGTGAAAGTTAAAATTTTAAACCAAACTCTTATCTTTAATGTATTTTTCTTTGTACTGTCCCATGTGTTCAGTATTACTCTTATTTCTATTATTTATAAATTCAGTTAGATTTTTTCAATTACCCCAAATTATCATTATTATACAGTAAACTATAAATGATACCAAGGGATACATTATATAGTAAAGCTATAATATGATACCAAAAATCAATTGAGCAAAAAATAAATGTATGTTCTATTATATGTCTTCTATCCATGTAACAATCATGAAAGGACATATTTTTATCATATTTTATCATGAAAGAACATATATTACAAGATAGATTGATAAATACTTCCAAAAATGCAGAGGAATTGTTGAATTCTTACAGTGTCAGTTTGGTCAAATAGCGTATATTTTGAATAGAAGGAAATAAAAGCATAAAAAATGACTGCAAGCCAGTGCCTATGCTAGAATTGAAATCTGAAGTTTTGGGAATCATTCCTAGGCTAAAACCTAGTAACAACTTATATTAAATTACTGCACCAGAAATAATAGAAAAGCAAAGCATAGTATAGGATAAGAAGGGTTACGTAGCAAAGGATCAGATGAAAATATAATTATCTCCCAGTGAACACACACATTCACAAAAAAAATATAAATCCACATCACCTGCTAGATCATGTTTCGGTTTTATGAAACAGGAAATTTAAAACACACAATTTATTCTACCTGTTGAAGTAATGTAAATGAAGGTAGGTTTAGCCCGATAACTCCACTCCTCTTTAGATTTACCAAATGGAAAATGGTCAACGATGAAAAATATATGCTATCAAATCAGGCTGACATTCAATCAAAATCTTATAAAATATCATGTGTCATAGGAAGAAAAAATAATGGGACAACTGTAATGCTGACTAATGAAGTATGAAAGTTTGACTATTTTAACTTTCCTGAAATAGGAAGGGAATCATATGCATACACAGATAAGTTTAGTGCTTGTGGCAAGCCGTATGACTTAATCACTCTAAAAGTTAGTTTCTACATCTGCAGAATAGATGGAATAACACCACCTATCTTATATGCTTATTGCAAAAGTTGCATAAAATTATTATTGGAAAGAACGTAACTCAGTCCCAGAAACTTGATACACATTTATAAATGTTAATTGTTATTATTTGGTAAACTAATTTGTTCAGCAACCCAAATTAAAGTCTATCCCCACATCCATAATCTTCCTGTTGCTACTATTTGTTGGAATAAAACTTATTTTGCTGTCTTTACATTCAAATAATGAAAAATAAGCCCGGTCCTAATTAGGGTAGTCCCATTATCAATACCATTTGAAATTGAAATAACCTGATTTCTCCATCAATCCAAGCCTTATCTCACAGATAAGATTTAGAGTTAATACTCTTATAGAAGCCTGTCTGATCTGAAGCAAATCTTAACAGGTATGTGTCAGTTTTGTCCCCAAAGCACTATCAAATGCCTGCTTCCTACAAAACACTCTGAAACGTTACATGGTAACAATCCAGAAACTTTGTAACACACTTGCTCTTCTGCCTGAGTGCGGACGAGAAGAGCATCATCCTAGGGAAGGGCAGGAGGTCCCTGGGGGTGGTGTGGGCCAAGCTGTCCACGACCCCCATGCCGCCTTTGTCCAGACGTTTCCAGACCAGAACTGCGGCTGTGCCCTTGATGATGCGACCTAGGAGACCAAGGAGAGCGGAAGGAGCTTCTGGTCTTTATCTTTTGGTCTCCTGCGAGTGCATCCCTTAAAAGCAAAATGCTCCAAGGATGCTAGCTCCAAGGACGACAGGGATCGAGTCTGAATTACAACAAAGTGCTAGGAGGAGATCAAGGATGGCTGCACCCTGGCAGAGAAGCTGGAGGCAGTGCCGTCATCTCCCTGGAGGGTAAGCCTTTGTGGGACCCATCCCGCCCCCTGCCGGCAGCATCTGGCAGCCCCAGACCTGCCCCTTCCTGCCAGACTGGGGGGGCTGGGGGATCCCAGCAGGGAGAGCTCAATCCCTTTACCCCAGTTGCCAAACAAACCCCCACTCCCGGACTTTCCTCCTCCCTCCATCCCCGGTTCTGGCCTTCCCAACCGCTTTTGATCTTCTGATTCCTCTTGAGTTGAAGCAGACAAAGTATCCCAGTTGGGGGGAACCTGTATTTTTTTTTTTAACAACACGCTACACCTCACCTGTTCCATACCTTCCCGAGCTGCCAAGTTCCAGCCGCAATAGTGACTCTGTGCTTGTCTGTTTACTTCTGTGTATAAGTGGAATCTTGTGGAGATGACCCCTCCCTTTTCCCCTCGTTACAGCCACTCATGGAAACAGGACCATTAAGGGACCTTCAATTAAAAACACCACACACACACACACACACCCCCTTTGAAACTGAATCACACTTGTTTATGTTATAGATAGTGCAGGATGATAGCATTATTGTAATATCAGATGGAGCAATATACTAACTATATATCAATAAAGCAACATACTAAAGGTGATAATCAGATTATCAGTCAAGAATGTAATTGATAAATCAGTATCAATTATATTACAGCTGTGCAACCAAATGTAAGGCTGCTGCCATAAAGAAGAAAGGTACATTGTATGTAGAAATAAAAAATGTCTTTAAGGTAGGGATTCATTGCTAATAGTGCAATATTATGCAAAAAATAAAAATGCACAAAAATATACATTTGCATTTGCCAATAAACTCAAAAGATAAATTTGAAGAACACATAAGCTCTAACAAGAATGATATGTATGAAGCAGGAAGCAGGAACTAGATCAATGGAAGATCAACTTTTCATGATATAGCCCTTTTATAGCTTATATATTTTATATTTTCTTCATTTGAAACATAAGAAATATTATACCTTTACAAAATATTTTTTTTTGAAAAATGAGTTCTCTGCTTGCTACTGGAGAATAAACTGTAAGCAAGCACAGGAGGCAGCAGACCTCAGTTCAAATGTTATTATAATGGTCCAGGTAACCAAGAACAGTTGATTCTGGATATACAGGTATTTAAAAAAAAAAAAAAAAAAAAGCAGAAAATTTGGTGAGTTTGAAAATGGAGTTTAAAAGGAGAGCACCAAAAAGACATATAGGACTAACATCATAGAAGACGGAATTTGAGGGAAAATTTCAAGTTTTTTTAATTTGGACATATGATGCTAAGAATAAAAAGAATTAAAATTAATATAGCATCATTGTATAAAAGGATTAGATAAGTTACAGACTAGAGATAGAACAATCGAAGACCATTTTACTGATGATTTATAATTATTTTCTTAACTAGAGTGGTAGAAGTTTTGATGGAAAGAAAGAAATTAGATGAAAGGAACAAATATTTCAGGTTATTATAGAAGCAATGATTTGTTCATCTATTTCTGTAATTATTTAGTACAGTTGTTTGCTTACTTGTCACATACTGTGACGAAAGATCATATGTTTCCACAGTTTGAATTGTCTAAGAGATGGTCTGTGTTTGTTAGTTTGGAGTTCTAAAATATTATTTCAAAATAATTGTAATTTGAATTTCTTTGTGTTCACATGGGGCCTTCCTCTTCTCATTTTCTTTTTACTGCTGGTGTTCATACACTGATGTCCCTACCCTCTGTAGGCTCAAGTTTGTGATTCTAATTTATACTTTGCCTTTTCCCCCAAATCAAGGCCAGCATAAGAAACGGTTATCTATTTATATATTCTGCTGTGAAAAAAAAAAAAAATGATAAAGAAAATCTAAAAAAGAAAAGTAGAAAAGTTTCTAGAAAGACTCACTCTGAAAATACATTCCATATGGCAGAATTTGACTTTGTTTTTGGGCTCGCCAACTACCAGTGAGAGAATACATGATTCACAGTGCTGAGAGGATAAAAACAAATCAATTGCTATGAAGAAAATAATTAAGAAGTAAGGAGAGGAAATGAGGGAGGTGAGGGAGGAAAGAGAGGAAAGGAGAGGAGACAAAACAGTTATTCTTAAATTATTTAGGTTATTCTCCAACGAGCCTTCATAATATCCACGACATCTCTGAGCTTATCAACACAACATTTGGGTAACTTAATTCTTAAAATGTCTTTCAATGGAGAGAGATGCTAAAATGAAATTCCCCAAAGGAAATTATATGAAGGGTCAAAATAATATGTAATGATAGCCATTCTTTTAAAACATATAATGTATGGATTGAAAATCCTTTAGATATTTGTTAATGGAAACTATATACTAGAACTACACTTTTACTAAATTTTGGGACATGAACTCTGAAAAGTTTCTGAAACTATTTGTAGGTTAAGAAAAGATTTCCATTTTTAAAACTTTTGATTTACATTTGTAAAAGATACCATGCTAGATGGAAAGTAAATGCTAGAGACAGGCAGGAAACCTGATTATATAAGTACCAAAGGTCATGTCACTGCTACAGAAGATGGCGGGAGAAAATAACCTGAATCTGCTTTAGTATGCTGAAAATCCAAGGCTCCCAAATTCCACCTGATATAGCTGATTAATCAAAAGTGTTACATGATCCATTGCTGTTAAGTTTGCAGTATGGTTCAAGTTACTTGTTTAAAATATAAAGCACTAAAGTGAACTTCTAGGCCATTTTTATATAATTTACTCTTTTATTAATTTAAAGCTAACACTTCAGTGTACTTAAGTAGCTCAAATTTCAAATGGCATATTTCATTTTTCCTACAGCCTCCCATATGCCTTTGGTCATCATGATTGCTTCTCTTAAAGTAGAAAATTTTTTTCTATACTTATGTCTCCATCAAAAAGGGAAAAATGATAGAAATAGAGGGTCAAGTACTTCAAGCTTAATGGAGTAAGCATAATTTTTTGTTCAGCACACATTTGCTCATTTGCATTACCTACCTGATTCCCAGAGGCATGTGGATTTGTCTACAAAGCTTCCTAAACTTTGTAGCTAAAAGAATGCATACGCAGGATGAGGACAACAGATGTCAAGAAGGCAAAAACCAAGTGAAGACCTTAAGCTCTATAAATGTATAGGCATTAAACTGTGCCTTACACTGTCATCATAGCCAAAATGTGAACAAAAAATCGGCTGTAATCTAAGATTACACAAAGACTCTGGGGGGAGACCTCAGAAAGGAAGGTGCAAGTTTCTTCTCATAGAGCCTAAACAGGGGTCCTCAAACTTTTTAAACAGGGAGCCAGTTCACTGTCCCTCAGACTGTTGGAAAGCCGGACTATAGTTTAAAAAAAAAAAAGCTATAAACAAATTCCTATGCACACTGCACATATCTTATTTTGAAATAAAAAAACAACACAGGAACAAATATAATCACATGGCTTCATGTGGCCTGCGGGCCGCAGTTTGAGGACCCCTGATAGAACATCCAGGATAAAAATTGCCTCTTTGTGCTAAAGACTCCAAGTAAGTAGCAAGCAGCTCACATTAGTCAGAGTTCTTTAGAGAAATAGAACCAATAGGATGTGCATATATTTAGAAAGAGATTTATATTAAGAAATTAATTCACATGACTATGGGATGGCAAGCCCCAGTTGTCAGGGTGGGCTTCAGGCTAGAGACTGAGGTTGCAGTTCAGGTCCAAAGGCCAGCTATTGGAAGAAAGCTGTCTTGCCCAAAGGAAGTCTTTGATCCATTTAAGCCTTTTATCTATTTGGACAAGATTTATACACATTGTTGGAGGCAATTTGTTGTACTCAATATCCATAGATGTAAAAATTAATCTCATCCAACAACACCCTCACAAAAACATCAAGAATATTGTTTGATCATGTTTCTGGGCAACATGGCCCATAAGTTAACACAAATGTCAACTTATCACAGGCTCATCTCAGCAAATTCTATGTCAGCCAGTAGTTACACTCCTAAGAAAAATCCACACATTCTCCTGTGGATTTCTTGTTCTTTTCTTTTTGTACAGAACAATATAAAGAAAAACATTCAGCATAGAAAACTGTCAAACATCCAGAAAAAGTTGATGTGGTCCTCCCCTGGAAAACATGAAGATATATAAACATTTGTTGATTTATTTAGTTGGTTCTGATTTATAGAGTTAAGTGCTTAGTGGGCTATAAAAGATCAAAAATGATACAATTTTGAATTTATTTTTTCTTCAATATTTACCTTTGTGAGAATGTGAAGGAGCAGATTTGAATTGTAATCTACATAACTAATTTCATCAGTAGCTACAGCATGTCTTCCTAACCCAGTTCATAACACCTAACCCAGGTGGTGTGAAATGAGCATTTGTACCAAACAAATCAATTTTAATGTGTGTTTTCAAGATGGTTCCATTTCTATCAGTGACTGTTGCATTTTAAAGCTAATCACATTTGCAAATAACTCTCTTACAAAGTTATGCTATGTGATACCCCTTAGTGGTGCTAACCTTAGACTCTGTCCCTCAAATAAAATCCTTACCCTTTTAATTAGAAACTTGGATCTAGTTGAGTACTTGTTTTTAATTTTCAGAAGTTAGGAAATGTGCTGGAAAAGACTGAGTTTATATCCAGTTACTTTTGGATATGGTAAAAAATATATAAAAGTACCCATATTACTTGGAATGACATTATTACTGAAAAGTAGTGTTATTATTCTTTTCATTGTTAGAGATGACTGGGATTTCTGAAAGATTATGATGCATAAAATTTTATGGCAGTTTCACTTAGCTTTGTGGATAGAAAAAACATATGGGTTTTTTTAAACCATGCCACAAAGAAAGGATATGAAATGAGTATATTTTTATGGTAGACTAGTGCAAAGAGGACCTCCAGAAGTGCTCTAAAAGGTTATTTAACTTGCCTACAAGGATGTAATGTACAATTATTAATAGTTTCCACAAATTTTTTGAAAATGGAATGCTATTACCCATTTGTACTTTTGTATGAATGTATTAACCTAAGAGGATTTTAAAAAGTAAATCACTCAACTATTTTCCCAATATATTTTTCCACGTGTTTGCCCCATTTTAAGATTTCTTGCTGTAAGTAATTTCATAGCATATTATAGATTCATGAATGTCAGATAAAAATTTTTGAGAACTTCCTGATATACTATATGCATTTTCCAAAGTGTAATCTTTTAAAGAAGATCTGCTCTTTTAAATATAATTTCAAGCCTTCTCTCCTAATTTTTTATGTTAAAATTAGATTTCTAATTCATTTAAAATTTAGTTTCATTTTGGATCCATTTAATCTTTCATGTTAAAATATTTATAAAAAATTCTTATCATGGCATAGGTCAAGTTATTAATTCATATTATAATTATATCAATATTTTGTGATCTGAGAAGATACAAAACTATAGAGATATATATTTATACAACTTAATGGGTTTAGTTACATTCAAAAAGAGTAAAATTACACTTCACTTGAGAGAACTTATTTGTCCTGCAGATGTCTAATGTTTCAGTTTCTGTCAATCAATGAATCAATCATAATATAAGAACTTGGATAGGTGAAAAAGTCCTGAGTCTTTTCAAAGCCAAGTAAAATTCATTGCTTTCTGCAAAAGGCATATTAAAGCTCAGTGTGCTACAAATAATAATAATAATAATAATAGCAGTAAAAGTGAGTTAACTTCCAATAAAAAAGTTATTTTCACTTTTCAGTGCTCAATCCAGTTGGTATTTTAACCTGACTTCCAAGTGTACATGTAAGTATATATATAGTTGACTCCCAGTTGTAAATTGCTTTTTAGGTACTATTTTTTAATCAATTACTTAGCATATAATTACACTTTTTTATACAACTATTCAAGGCAATGATTTGATTAACATAACTGGACAGGTTTAATACTTGTCATGTATTCTGTCAATGTGAAGTCCAGGGCTTTTTTCAGATTAAAATTAGTATATATATTTTTTCTCTTGAAAATTATGTTTATAATAATTTTATTGCTTAAATTTATCAAGAATTGATTAGAAGCTTGCATCACAAAGACATTCAAAGAGTTTAAAAAAAATTCCTGCTGTCAAAATGCTCATTACTTATTAGGCCTGAGCTTAGTCTGATTAAAGATTTTCCCATGTGAATGACTCAGTTTGTGTCCTAGGAATCCAATAAGAACTGAATAATGACATGGAGATTAACAGTGTGGTGTATTTTGACATATGCATGGGTTTAATTGCATATTCAAGGTCATATGAATTACCAGTTTGACTAATTTCCTTTACAGATTGTGGGCAAACCTATGCATCAACTGCATATGAATAACGGTGTTGTTTAGAATACATGTTCAAGCTCTTAAGTCACACCTATATCCATGAAAACAAACTATGAAACATGAAAAAAACCAAAAACCAAGAGAATAAGAGTCTTTGTCCAAATCAGTTTGAACCATTATTATATAGAATATATTTCGGCATAAAGTGAAATGTATGTATAATGAAAAACAAAAGTGTTACAATTTGACTTGATAATTCAAATTATATTTTTAATTAAACTCATCCTTTCCTATTCCTCACTAGGTGGAGAGCTAAGTTCAAGTGTGGGGCTTTCTCCCTTGGATCAAATGCAAGAAATGTCAAGAAAATATCGCAAATATCCAGAAAGAAAAATCAAAGTCAAAAGCAGATGAAGACAGTGATGTTATTATATAGTTTGAGGCAAAAATATATCAGGAAAAATATGAATGTAATAAATTAGGAATTACCAATAGGAGAGCCTCATAACCAAAGTTTGTTGATAGGAGTAATTCAATAAATGAAAATAAATTTCACTTATAAATAATATTGCAAAAACATTCTAAGAATATTTAAGCAATATTTCAATGTATTAAAATAATTAATTATTTGATTGAAATTAATGAAGATGAAATTAATGTTTGAACATGAAATTAATGAACATGAAATTAATCATGTTCAAATGGTTTATTCCAAAAATGTAAGGATGATATAACTTCATAAAAATAAATTCATAAAATCCATCTTATTTTGAAAAAAGAAGAAAAGCACATAGAAATTAAATGTAGAGGCATTAGGAACTTTTTTGACTGTCTATGTACAATAACGTCTACAGCTACGTACAATAACGTCTCCTAAAATAACAGAGTTAGGCAAGAAATCTTTTAGCCTGTAAAAATTATTTTACAAAAACCTGTAGCAAATAAATGCCAAATATAATTCTAAATTGTTGAAGCATTTCTTTAATATTAGAACAAAGACAAGTATCCACCATATGTGCTGCTACTCAACTTTGAATTAAAGGTCTGGCTAAGGAGATTACACAGGAAGAAATAAGTAAAATGCATAGAAATAATAAGTAAATTAACACAAAGTAGAAAGATGGTCAGATATAAGATCAATAAGAACAAACAATGATACATAATCAAATATAAAATATAATAGACAAGCAGATGCCATTAGGTGAGATTTATAATCATTACAAAAAATAATAAGTACATAGGAATTAATAACCACATAATACACATTTTATATGCATAGAAGCTCATGTTGATAATTTCAAAATGTTTTTGTAAGGCATAAAAGGATGTGTATAAATGGCATATATGATTTATCAACCTATTGAAAATTTAAAGACTATTAATATGTAATTTTTGTGCAAATTTATAAATTTATGTATTCTGTTAAAATTTTCAGCATGAGTTTTGAAGATTTGGATGAAAAATTCTATTTCATGTACAATATATTTTATATACATGTATATGTAAGTCCTCTGATAGCTAAGATTGTCTTAAAATACTAAAAACAAAAAGAACTCTAATAAGCTTCTGTGGTGGATATAGACCCAAGAAGAGACAGACTCTTGGAACAGAGAACAGAACCTGGGATAGAAACACAACGGGAGGCGGTAACAGAAATAGTATCAAAAATCAGAGGGGAAAAATGAATCATCTAATAAAAGGGAGTGGAAAATTGGCTCTTGCTATGAGAAAAAGTAAAATTCTATCTTATGCACAAAAATAAACTACAGATGGGTTAAAGAAATCAGTAGGAAAGGCGAGTTCATAAAACTGTGGGAGAAAAATATGGAAAATGTATTACAGTCTTGTGTAGGAACATAGTTCTGAGAAAAACAAAAAAAAAAAATAGAAAGGATGGAAAGAAGAGATAAATACAAATAAGGGGAAAGAAGGGAAGGAGAGAGAAGAAGAAAGGAAGGGGAAAAGAGTCAAAAGAATCTCAAAGCCACCTGTGAACATTTTGTCAATTTTCACTACAGCAAGGTAAAAGGTTTTCAGTTCAACAAAAGAAGAAAGTTAATGATATATATAAAAGTTAAATATATATACTTTTTTTTCATATGATGACAAATGTTTTGGACATCAACAACAAAAAGCAGAAACACAATTGAAAAATAATGTGACTAGGACATTTATTCAGGCCAATGGATACTTTAAAAGGTAATAAGCATGCAAAAGGATTCTCAGCATTATTTTAAGCAAACAAGTAAAAATTAAAAATAAATGTATTTATGTCCATCATCAAAAAGGCAAAATTTAATAAATTAAAGTAAATAATTACCAGGAGCTGGTAAGAAAGCAAGGACAAGTATAGCCCCTAGGCCCTGATGAGGGCAATGGAAACCAGTCAAGTCATCTGAAGTAGCTTGGAAGCATGACTTGGATACAAACCAACACTATATACAGCCTAGAAATTCCACTTCTGCATTGTACTATAAAAGATGTCTCTCTGCATTGAAGTATCCATAGGGAGGGTAAAGTTCGGTGTATCACTTTAGTAACAGCATTTTAAATTTCTTGCTAAGTTTATTTCTAAATGTTTTATCTCCAGTAAACAAAGAGTTGAAAATGTCAATACCAACTGATAGAGAAGTATTTAAATAAATGTGGATAATTTGAATGCTATAAATAAATTATGAATACTTTTGAATAATTTAATCATGTAAGACAACAAAAAGTGAATTGTATCTATTCCTCAATCTGGAGGAATTTGAAAACCATACTAATGAAGAATGCAACCAGAGAATACCACTTATATAAAAATAAGCAAGATTTGGAAACATGGGGGAGGGTAATGAGACCGGGGAGAGGGAAATTAAAAAAATCAAAAGTAAAGTGAAAACACAAAAGAAATAGGGGCAGCGCCTGTGGCTCAAAGGAGTAGAATGCCAGCCCCATATACTGGAGGTAGCGGGTTCAAACCCAACCCTGGCCAAAAACTGCAAAAAAAAAAAAAAAAAACCACACAAAAGGAATAATCCATGCATTAATAGTGTGCACAACCTAAAGTATTTCTCATTAAGCCGTCTAGAAATATACTGCTCATGTCCCAGTACATTGTATGTACTTCTTAACAAAAGGTATGTAGTTTTATATAATTTTCTGTCCATTGCTTTTTTTTAATATATTATGGATAGCTTTCTCTATCAAACATGGAGAATGTTGTTACTTTCTATGGAGCTGAATTGTATTCCACTACATAGATGAAGCAAAATGTATTTAATAACTTGCCTAATAATGGACATTTAAATTGTTTTGAACTTTATTACTCTTCAAAACATAGCTATGATAAATATTTTATGGCATTTTTATAAACATGTAAAATGTAATATAACTGTCTTTTGCTTTCTTCATGACTATAATGATAGAAGAAATGTCTCAACTTTGAATTGCTTTGTTGAAGATTATATAAATTTTGATTTTGAAAAATTTATCAAATTCTACCCTAATTTCTATATCAAATTCAGAAAAACCTATTTGAAATTTTTGAACAAAATTTTTCTATTTCTTTAATATGTTTATGGTTTCTTTTTTATATTCAAATCTCTGAGCCAAACGAAATTTATTTTATTTCAAAGAAGAAGTAGATATATAGTTTTACTGGGTTACCAGTTGCCCAATGCAACTAAATAAAACTTTTTTACATTTATTGTCTGCCACATCTTTCTGTGTATTTTCGTCTCCCATGGATTACACTTCCCTTGACAAAACTTAATATGACAGCTTTATTTTGTGTTTTAAATGTAGCTGTTCTAGTCTTCCCTCATAAATAAGACTTTGTGTAGTTTCCCTTAATATATTTCCATGGTTGTTTTTTCAGAATAATATAGTATAACTTTACCACATTTGAGAGAAATTGTTAGTATTTTTATGTGAAACACATTTCATGTATTGGTTACCACTATATAAGAAAAATTAAATTAAAATTGAGTATTTTTGTACAAAAATAAGATATGCATTTAATTCTTTGGATTGTCTTCTTTTATGTGCAGAAACTACTCTTAAATATCTTCATGTGAAAATTTTAAATTTCTTGCTAAGCTTATCTCTAGATGTTTTATATCTTAATTGCTTTAGTGAACAACACTGTTCTATTGTATTTCTAACTGGTTATTTTAAAATAGAAAAATTAATAAGTTTTGTATATTAATTTTGAGAACAACTCATGTACCAGATATTTATCACTTCTCTTGAATTTTCCAGTCATATGATCATATTATAAGCAATAATTATTTCTCATTTTCATTTCAATATTTATTAAATCTTTCTCTTGACAGTTGGCATTACTGAGCATTTTTAAAGCCATGCTGAACAATAATTGACATGGTTTAAATTGTTCAATTATGTCCCAATTATTCATTGCTGTATGATAAGCCACCTTACAACAATCACCATTTGTTCAGTGATTATGGTGAACAAATCAGAGCAATAGCACAGTGGTTATGGTGTCAGCCACATACCTCGAGGGTAGTGGGTTCGAACTTGGCCGGGGCCAACTGCAACAAAAGAATAGCCAGGCCTTGTGGTGGGCACCTGTAGTTCTAGCTATTGGGAGGTCGAGGCAAGAGAATCGCTTAAGTCCAGGAGTTGGAGGCTGCTGTGAGGTATGATGCCACAGCCCTCTACTGAGAGCAATATAATGAGACTTTGTCTGAAAAAAAATAAAAATAAATAAATAAATAAGTAAATAAATAAAAATCATCATTTCCTTTCTCTTCATAGTTCTATAGGTTCACTTGGCTTTACCAGTCTTACTCAGTGTTGCTCATGGAGTTGTCCTCAAATTGCTGCTGGAGCTGGAGTCATCTGGGGACCATGTAACAGCAGGCTTCTCAGTTGCTGTGTATTGGTAAGGCCTTTTCACTGTTCACGTTCTGTCAACGTATTATCTCGTACAGGTCAGTGAGACTTCTTACATGGAAAGTCAAAGCTCTCCAAAGTGCAAAATTGAAAGTAGCCAAGTCCTCTGAAGTCTTCAGCCTGGAGCTGGCTCAGAATTATCTCAGCCACCTTCCACTGGGGAAGCAGTCACTGAGCTAACCTGGATTCAGGGACAGGAAAATCAAGTTTACCTCTCATGGAGAAACGAAGGCTCAGCATCTAGTAGAGTGAGTCTGATAAGAGCATCTTAAACCACTCTGAGGTACTAAAAAAGAGGCTTCTATCTGCAAGCTTCGTATCGGAATTCACTTTTTTTCCCTTAGCAGTCCCATGTATTTGATCTTTATCCTAAACATATTTCTTTAGTTGCAAAATATTTGATAGTCTTTTGATGTCTGAAGAACCTGAGAATAAGAAACAGTTTTAAATTCCAAAGAGCATGCCCCATGTTGGAAATATTTTCTCTGGGTTCTGCTTGAATACTGTATTCTCTTTCCCATACCCACACATGTGAAATCAGTTAGCACTACTCACATTCTATCTGGAGATCTTATCCATATCCACAAGTATGTATGTTTGTATGGTTGTTTATCTTTATCCGAGGTAATCATGTTATATAAACGCCCTATGAACACTGAATTAGTTAAATTCTGCATCATTACACCTAAAGAAACACAGGGTTAGATTCCTGTGAACCTCTGATAACAGGATTCCATGTATTAATTAAACCTTGTTTTATATGAATTTTTGTTGAAAGACACTTTAGTATGTATCATTGATTTATTAACATTGAACTCACAATGAACAGCCCTATGTTCGTGCCTGAGCAAAGCTCACCTAATGCATATCTTCTCCATGAGATGACAACTCTGCTTTTTTTCACTTAGGAACACGAGGCAGCACTTCAGCACTATACTCTGGAGAAATTCTTAGATGGTGAATTCACCAACACAAACAAAAATGTGAAAACCATGGCACTACATAGACTGCCAAAAGATCACTGGTTTACAGTAGGAGAGTTGAAACAAGAGAGCATCACGTTATTCAGCCCCAGCTGGACTGTGTGCATCAGGTGACTCATATGTCATGCACATGTCCACAAATGGCCTGACCATGGGTATAGATGTGAGGCTTACAAATAAGTTTTACTGTGTCGGCAAATTCACCAATACAGTATCCATGAGTAATGAAGATGAATTACACATAGATATTACACATGATCCCTCAGGGGATCCCGATGCCAAATTTTGAGACACATTATCATAGCGTTGGTTGACTTTTTCTAGCCTCTGATAATAATTGTGGCTCTGTCCTTCTAGCCTTCACTAACGGTCACCTTGGGGTCCTCTGGCTTCTGCTCACTACCAGATCTGCAAGGCAATGCATTATCTGTTGCTTTTTGTTATAGGAGCAAATTCCAAGTACCAATTATTTTTCAGCTATTTTTTACCCTGTAACAATGTACTCAAAATTATCTATATTTTATAGATGTCTCAGTTGCTCTGGTTCCACAAGGAATTTGTCTGTTAGTCTTAAGTTCTCTCCTGCATCTGCAGATGGATGGCAACAGTATACTTGGCACACATTCTTCATAGCTTAGGACCTGAGGTTATAGATATTTCCTTGTTTTAGTGAAGACTATATTATTCTCTGTTGCCTCTTTTTTTTTGTTTTCTGTTTTTTCATGAGTTTTAGATGACAAAATTTGAATTAAAATGTTATACTTCCTGATGCTTACTCATAAGTCAAGTTTCTTATACAATTTATTTTTATGTACTTAAAGAGTAGCTAGCATTTTATTTATCAGAAAATATTATATGTTAACAGACCAAATCTATCAAAATGTATTAAACCAATTATTGTCGTGAATTTTCTAATAGCTTTTGTATTTCAAAATATTAATTAAGGGGATACAAATGTTTTTGTTGCATAGATACCCTGTATAATGCTTAAGTCAAAATAGTATTCATTTCCCTCATAGGTAAGTTTGTAAAAGAAGTTTTGATTTGCATTTGCCTGATGATTAGTGGTGTTAAGCATTTTTTCATACATCTGTTGGTTACTTGTCTATCTTCTTTTCCTAAAACTTCTATTCATGTCTTTTGCCTGTGTATCTTTATAGGGTTGTTCATATTTTTCCTGCTGATTTCCTTGAGTTCTTTGTATCTCATTTTAAATTTGTTTCAAGGATGCTTTTTAGTTCCATCTTAATTGTATCACTGATCCAAGGATCATTCATCAGGAGATAGTTTAATTTGCATGACTTTGTGTAGTCTTCTATGTCACTCATGGGATTGTTTTCTAGTTTTATCCCATTATCATCTGGGAAGATACACGATATGATTTCACTTTGGGGGAATTTGCTGAGACTTGCTTTGTTCCCTAAGCTATGATTGATCTTGTAAAATGACCATGTACTTATTAGAAAAAAATGTATATTTAGTAGTTTGGGGGTAGGATGTTCTGTAAATGTCTAGTAAGTCCATTAGTTCTAGAGTCTTGGTTATATCCAGTGTTTGTACATTTTCTGTTTTGATTATTTGTTCTGGAATATTGACGTTCCTGGCAAATAACATGCTACTGTTAATTTCTTTGCTTAAATCTAGAAGAATTTGTCTAGTAAAACTGTGCTAGGTGCTTATATATTTAGGATTGTTTTGTCTTCTTTTTAATTGCTCCCTTTCCAATTATGTAGAAACCATCATTGTCTTTTTCTACCATTATTGTTTTAAACTCTATTTTATTGATATGAGAATGGATATACTTGCTCACTTTTGATTTCCATTTGCATGGAATATTTTTTTCGTCTTTATGAGTCTGTGTGAGTCCTTTTAGTTTAATTGTGAATCTTGGAAGCAGTGAATATTTGGGTTTTTTTTTTTTTTTTATTAAATCATAGCTGTGAACATTTATATGATCATGGGGCATCATACACTAGTTTCACAGACTGGTTGACACATTTACATCACACTGGTTAACATAGCCTTCCTGGCATTTTCTTAGTTATTGTGTTAAGACATTTACATTCCACATTTACTAAGTTTCACATATACCATTGTAAGATGAACCACAAGTGTATGCTCACCAATCCCCCTCCTTCCACCCACCTCTACCCTCCCTCCCCCCTTTCCCCGATTCCTAGGTTGCAAATGGGTTACAGCATTTATATTAACGCCCTAAATTAGTTTCATAGTAGGGGTAAGTACATTAGATACTTTTTCTTCAATTCTTGAGATACTTTACTAAGAAGAATATGTTCCAGCTCCATCCATGTAAACACAAAGAAGGTAAAGTCTCCATCTTTTTTAAGGCTGCATAATATTCCATGGTGTACATATACCACAATTTATTAATCCATTCATGGATCGATGGGCACTTGGGTTTTTTTCAAGTCTTAGCAATTGTGAATAGGGCTGCAACAAATATTCTGGTACAAATATCTTTGTTGTGATATGATTTTTGGTCTTCTGGTTATATGCCCAGTAGAGGAATTACAGGATTGAATGGTAGGTCTATTTTTAGATCTTTAAGTGTTCTCCATATATCTTTCCAAAAGGAATGTATTAATTTATATTCCCACCAGCAGTGTAAAAGTGTTCCCTTTTCTCCACATCCACGTCAACATCTTGGGATTTTGTGATATAGTCTAGTCTCACTGGAGTTAGATGGTATCTCAAAGTAGTTTTGATTTGCATTTCTCTGATGATTAAAGGTGATGTGCATTTTTCATATGTCTGAAGACCGAGTGCCTCAGGTTACAAAATCAACACTCATAATTCGGTAGCCTTTATATATACCAAAAACAGTCAAGTTGAAAAAACAGTAGTGCCAAAGAAGATGAAGTATTTGGGAATTTATTTAATAAAGGACGTGAAAGATCTTTATAAAGAGAACTATGAAACTCTAAGAAAGGAAATAGCTGAAAATGTTAACAAATGATAAAACATACTATGGTCATGGCTGCGAAGAATCAACATAGTTAAAATGTCTACACTACCCAAAGGAATATACAATTTCAATGCAATCCCTATTAAAGCTCCACTGTCATACTTTAAGGAACTTGAAAAAACAATACTTCATTTTATATGGAATCAGAAAAAACCCTGAATAGCCAAGACACTACTCAAAAATAAAAATAAAGCAGGAGGAATCACCCTAACAGACCTCAGACTATACTACAAATCGATAGTGATCAAAACAGCATGCTATTGGCACAAAAACTGAGAAGTAGATGTCTGGAACTGAATAGAGAACCAAGGGATGAATCCAGCTACTTATCATTATTTAATCTTTGACAAGCCAATTAAAAACATTCAGTGGGGAAAAGATTCCCTATTTAACAAATGGTGCTGGGTGAACTGGCTGGCAACCTGCAGAAGACTGGAACTGGACCCACACCTCTCACCATTAACTAAGATAGACTCTCACTGGATTAAAGATTTAAACTTAAGGCA
>CAUYPK010061186.1:0-13501 GCA_963574355.1 Loris lydekkerianus
GTATGTTTGAAGCTTCCTAAAGTCCCATAATTCTGTCAGTGAACATTCTGCTTTCTCTCTCCTTTTCTGCCTCTTTAACTATCTGAGTTATTTCAAGAATTTTGTCCTCTACCTCTGAGATTGTTTCTTCTGCATATTCTAATCTGTTGTTCATACTTTCCATTGCATCTTTAAGTTCCCTAATTGACTGCTTCAGTTCCTTCAGCTCTGCTATATCCTGTCTATATTCTTCATATCATTCATGTCTTATTTGATTCTGTTTTTGGATTTCCTTTTGGTTATTTTCCACTTTGTCAGCAGTTTCCTTCATTATTTCCATTGTTTCCTTCATTGATTTCATCACCTATATTCTAAATTCCCTTTCTGTCATTTCTAACATTTCTTCATAGGTGGAATCCTCTGCAGTAGCTACCTCACAGTCCCTTGTGAGGGTTGCTCTGGACTGGTTTTTCATGTTGCCAGGATTTTTCTGCTGATTCTTCCTCATGAGTGTTTTCTTTTATTTATTACCTTGCCCTAATTTTCCTTTCACTTCCTCTTGCTGTTTAATTTACCGTGCCTCTGGACTAGGGTTTCGATGAGTTTTGATACAGGACTAGAAGGATGAGAAGATTGAAAAGCAAGAAGTGGGGGGGGGGGAGAAAGGAAAGGGGGCAAGTAAAAGGGAATATTGACAAAAAGAGAGGCACAGAAAGAGGGAGACAGAGCAGTATAGGTGTACAGTAGGGCACTTTGACTCAACCTAAAAAAACCCCAACCTCTGGGGGTGCTGGGTGGGTGGTTCCCTTGAGGTCAGCCGCTCTTTGCTACCCTGTTTGGACACAGTACCCCACCTCCACCAAGTAGAGTGAAAGGACAAAAATGCTGTAAATCAAACCAAAACAAGCAAAAAGAAAACTTTATGGGATAAAATTGGGGGGAAAAACCAAATAATAGGGGTAGAAACACTAGCGAAATGTTCTAATTGTTAAAGAAGGCAACAATGGAAAATTATATTTAAACTAAAAAAAGAAAAAAAGAAAAAAAAATCTAGAGGGAAAACGTTAAAATTAAAAAATAAACAAAGCAATATATATATTGCAATATATATATATATATATATATATATTTTCTATCTTGCTGAATACTATCTGAGCAACAGGTGATCTTCTGGGGTTTGAGATGTTAATCACAATGCTGATATGGCTGTATGAGATGGAGACTGGAGGCCTCTGCTGATTTCTCAAACCCCACAGGATAGAGAGCCTAAATCTCTCCTCAGCCCACTTATTGGCTAAGCAGAAGCTTTCCCAGGAAAGCACTTGTCACTGGGATCACTCCTGAAGTGGCTGTCCACTTACCCAGTGTGACAAAACCTGTCTCACTCTATGTCCCCTAGGGCTAAGGCTGTAAGCTGTCTCAGTCCCTGCCTTTAGGCTGCTCAGTCACTAGATTACTAGCTCCCGCCCCATCCTTGCTCTGCAACCCTGAGGACAGAGCTTGCTGGGGTACTTCTCCCACAATGGCTATGTAGGGCCCTAGACAATGCTTAAAGTCCCCTGCACTCTTGCCCAAGTTCTCCCAAGGTAGTTCAACTGAGTGCCAAGTCCAAAAAAAAAAAAACCAAAGCAGCTCACGGGTAAGGCCTTTCCAGTTTGCAGTCTCACTGCTGCTGTACTCATAGCTGCCGGCGGGATTAGACTGAATGAACACACGCAACCACTTGCCAGTTCTTCCAGGATTACACTGAATGAACACACGCAACCACTTGCCAGTTCTCCACTGCATTTGTCCTCCTCGTGGCATCCAGAAGTCTCTCACTGACTCTCTGTGTCCTCAAAGGGATGTTTCTGGGCAGATACCACCAGCCAGTGATGCCTGGAGTGTTCTCTCCCCAGTCTCACCGTGCCCACTTGCAAGGAAGCTGTTACTCAGCTGCCATCTTGTTCCTCCCCCCTATTTTTTTATTTTTTCGAGGCAGAATCTCACTTTGTCGCCCTGGGTAGAATGTCATGGTGTCACAGCTCACAGCAACTCAAATTCCTGGGCTCAAGTGATCCTTCTGCCTCAGTCTCTTGGGTAGCTGAGACTGCAGTGGCACACCACAACACCCGGCTATTTTTAGAGATGGAGTCTCTCTCTTGCTCAGGCTGTTCTCCAACTTCTGAGCTCAAACAATCCACCCATCTCGCCTCCCAGAGTGCTGGGATTAAAGGCATGAAAAACTTCAGTATTAAGTGAGAAAAACTGTCTTATCACTTCAATTTATTGTAGTTACCCATAAATTTCAAGTCACATATATGTGGTTGAAAGACTCCCAAGAGTCGGGCAGCACCTGTGGCTCAGTGGGTAGGGTGCTGGCCCCATGTACCGGGGGTGGTGAGTTCGAACCTGGCTCCAGCCAAACTGCAACAAAAAATAGCCAAGCATTGTGACGGGTTCCTGTAGTCCCAGCTACTCGGGAGGCTGAGGCAAGAGAATCGCCTAAGCCCAGGAGTTGGAGGTTGCTGTGAGCTGCAATGCCATAGCACTCTACCGAGGGTGATAAAGTGAGACTGTCTCAAAAAAAAAAAAAAAGAAAGAAAGAAAGACTCCAAGAGAGCCATCCTGGGACCCTGTCACGGGGGCACAGCCATGGGCTCTGTAAGCCCTTGGAGCCAGCAGCTGGGTGCTCTGAGATCATTTCCACAGTGGCAGGTTCTGTGCTCGGCATCAGTCTAACTCAGCTTGCTTGCTTTTCCAGTGAACTTTGAGGCATTGATCATTACCATGTCAGTGGTGGGGGCAGCTCTTCTTCTGGGTATTGCTGTCTGCTGCTGCTGCTGCTGCCGGAGGAAAAGGGGTCGGAAGCTGGACAAGAGTGACGAGAAGGCAATGAGAGAGCAGGAGGAGCGGCGGATGCGGCAGGAGGAGCGGTGAGGCCTCAGCCTTCCACGTGGGAGTTTTGGAAGGCCATGGAAATAAGTCTTGAGTTTTATTAGGTTTTAAAAATTAAGAATGTGAGGGAGGGTAATTAGTGGGACCACACCTATGGTGCATCTTACAGGGGTACATATGAAACTTACTAAATATAGAATATAAATGTCTTAACAAAATAACTAAGAAAATGCCATGAAGGCTGCGTTAACCAGTTTGATGAAAATATTTCAAATTGTGCATAAAACCAGCACGTACCCCATGATTGCATTAATGTGCACGGCTATGATTTAATAAAAAAATAAAATGAAAAAGAAATTAAAAAAAGAATTAAGAATGTGTTCAGTACCCATGGAATTTCCAGGTTGTAGCAAAGTGAGGAGAAAGTGCGTGTGGTGGGCCCTGGGTGCCCAGCCTGTTTATGCTCCCTTGCTCATATCCCATGTCCTCCAGTTGGAGAACGAGGGTTGCAGCTGCTGGTGGCTGGCAGGCAAAACATTTGTGTTTGCACTTCAACGGCTGTTTGTTTTAACTGCAAATTTATCACTTCAATTCATTGTAGTTATGCATAAATTGTATGGGTACATACACTGAGGGGACAGCACTGGGCAGGATCTGCCCATGGCGGAGTTGGTTCCGGCATCCCCAGTCTCTGACACAGCACTGTCCTGAGTGTGTTGCGGGGGCTGTCTGGCAGCCCTGGGGGCAGCTGAGGTGGCTTGTATCGTCCACACCTGGACAAGGGAGGCACTAAAGGGCTGACTGGTGGGACTGGCAGCTGGTGAGGTTAGAGGCTGGACAGACCTTCCATGTGGTCACCTTGAGGTCATGTGCTACTAAATGAAGGCTGACGATTGCCTTTTCCTAACCATCTTCAGAATCTAGCTTGAGACTTAAAAAGTGCATTTTCTTTATATGAAAAAACTTTTTAAAAATTACTGTATTGGGATTTTAATTGCTTTTATTGAAAGAATAGGACAATATTTTGGAGCAACTCTGAAGACTGTTTGCTACTTCCCTGCCAGTCCTGACAGGGAAATGGCCCCATGGCCAAGCCTACCCCCACCCTGTCTCATTCTGGGAACTGGGGGGAGGCCACTGGAATGATCTTGCAGCCTCTGCTGAAGGAAACTGCAGAGCGTGGCTTTGATGTTATGTTGTACTTTGTAGTTTGGTGCTAACAATCTTTCTTTCTTTCTTTCTTTCTTAGGCGAGCAGAGATGAAGTCAAGACATGATGAAATCAGAAAAAAATATGGTGAGAATTGTTTCCTTTTCAGTCGGTTGGGCTGGGCTTTGACACGAGGCTGTCCTGGTCCTCGTTAATGCCAAGTGAGATGCAGCTGAGGATTTGGGCTGCGGGTTCTGTCCTGCGGGTTCAGCATCATGGTGGGTGGTGCTGTGGTCAGCTCGCTCCACTGCCGTCCAGAGAGCCAGAGGCGGAGCCCTGCATCTCTCTGGGCTGCTTCAGCATGTGTGCTTTCCTGGATGCTTGTTTGCTCACAAAGTATAAAAGCTTCCAGAATGGCCTGTGTGCAGCTGTTTGTCATCTCATTTGATCCTTAACATGGGTGTCCCCGGATGGCTGGTACCCCAGCTCCTATCCTTGTCCTGAGTGCAGCCCCTCCGTCCGTGGGGTGCGTGGTACTCACTCTCATCTTCTGAATGTCACAGGCAACATTCCTTTTTCAGAAAATTCATAGAAACTGAGGCTATAGTTCCTCTCACTGTGTCTCTTAGACGTTGTTCTTGTTTGGTTTAGTTTAGGGAGATTCTAGGGGGAGACTTTGAAGTAGCCAGAATGGACATGAGTGTCCATTTAATTGGAGTGAATTGGAAATATACATTAAAATTAAATTATCTATACTCCCCCTACTTACATGATATTAAAAGTCCATAAAAAGTAATGATGTTTCCTGGCCAGGTTTTTTGGTTGTATAATGGTGCCAGGTATGATGGAACTGACTCCTTCCCTGTCTGGATCTGGTGGCTACAGGGCCTCAGCATCTCCAGGACTGAGCCTGCTGCACTTTCTTCAGATCACTGTGTTAACAGGCTAAATCTGATCTGGAAAAGTTCAAAATCTTCTTCTCTTTTTTTTTTAAGAGACAGAGTCTCATTTTAATGTCACCCTCGGTAGAGTGCTATGGCATCACGCTCACAGCAACCTCCAGCTCTTGGGTTTAGGCGATTCTCTTGCCTCAGCCTCCAGAGTAGCTGGGACTCTCCGTAACACCTGGCTATATTTTTTGTGGCAGTTTGGCCAGGGCCAGGTTCAAATTTGCCACCCGCGATATATGGGGCCGGTGCCCTACTCACTGAGCCACAGGCGCTGCCCCAAAATCTTTTTCTAATGCACATTCCTTTTGGCGTCCCCCTTTGTATAAGGCACTGTCATATTTTAGTGGGATTTTAGGATCTTGCCCACTAGGGACATCATGTCATTGTAATTTGTCTCAGTCATTTGGGGAGATGACGTTAGAGCAAAGCCCAGGAGCAGCAGTAAACAGTCACCTCTTTCTGAGGGGCGCTGTTGGATGAGCGTGCGCAGGGCTGGCTCTGCCCTGGCTGGGATGTCCCCCTCCCGTCCATTGGGGCCTCCAGTCATCTCCAGCTGGGAGGCTCTCCTGGTGCTCCTAGGCCCCGGCTCCTCTGCTGTGAGGGGAGCTAGATGTCCAGCAGCTGGCAGAGCCTGACCTCCTGTACTTTTGCCCCGCAGTGTCCTCTTTGTGCCTGGGCAGGGCTGTGCTGGCTTCTGGGCTTCTCTGAAGTTCTCAGGCTGTTGACTTTGAGCCCGCTCTCTTCCTGATTTCAGCGTGGCCCTTGCCCTTCCTTCCCCGATGCTGGCACTCCATGTACCATGTTCTGGTGTGTGTGGCATGGGTGGGGACAGGGCTCCTGAGTGTCGTCATCCCCCTTGCTGAGTGCACACTTGTGCAGTGCAGGGTCAGCCATTGTGCGTCTGTGCCAGGCTGGAGAGCTTTTCCACATCTGATTAACATTAATGTAAACACAAGCAGAGGCTCACAAGCAGTGTTTAGAACTGCTCTACCTTGGCTCTGCTTCGGCCCCAGCGGGTGGAAGGGCTGTCAGTGGAGCTGGTCTTCTGTATCCTGTACTGACTGAGTGTCCCACTGGTTTTTTTGTTTTTGTTTTTGTTTTTTTTTGTGACACAGCCTCAAGCTATAGTCCTGGGTAGAGTGCTATGGCATCACAGCTCACAGCAACCTCCAACTCCTGGGCTTAAGCAATTCTCCTGCCTCAGCCTCCCGAGTAGCTGGAACCATAGGCGCCTGCCACAACACCCGGCTATTTTTTTTTGGTTGTAGTTGTCATTGTTTGGCAGGCCCGGGCCGGATTCGAACCCGCCAGCTCTGGTGTGTGTGGCTGGCACCTTAGCTGCTTGAGCTACAAGCGCCACCCCCACTGGTTTTTAATTTGGCCTTTAATCATACTAATGAAATTATCTCTTTGTGCCGGCTTATGACAAATACACTGAATGGCTTGCACTTTGGAAAGCCTCAAGGAGGGGAAAGAATTCCTAGGAGTTTCCCATGGGAGAAAGCTCTGGAATCATACAAATACCAGTGCGTTCGCTAAACCTTTCCTTTGATTTTGGTTTTCCCCTTTAAATAAAAGTAGAGCTAGACAAGGCTGTTCTTTTCTGGCCTTAGTGTCTCACAGTCCCTGAAACTGACATGGAGCCTCACCCTTCAAGCCTGGCCCCTGTGGTCTCCCTAGACAAGTGAGAGGGGGCTGTGAGCCTGTTCTTCCTCACCACTTCCCTGAAACTGACCCTTCAAGCCTGGCCCCTGTGGTCTCCCTAGACAAGTGAGAGGGGGCTGTGAGCCTGTTCTTCCTCACCACTTCCCTGCTGCCTCTCCCTCTCATTGTTATCTCTCCCCCCATTACCTCTGCCAAAAAAACTTGCAGGAAGGAGATTTGTTGCTTTGCTTCAGATAATTTTGGCAGGTAAAATAGATTTTTAAAGAGAAAGAGTGTATGGCCGTGTGTGGTGGCTCACGCCTGTAATCCTAGCACACTGGGAGGCCAAGGTGGGCAGATCACATGAGCTCAAGAGTTTGAGACCAGCCTGAGCAAGAGCAAGACCCCGTCTCTAAAAATAGCCACGTGAGGCTGAGGCAAGAGAATGTCTTGAGCCCAAGGGTTCGAGTTTGCTATGAACTGTGACGGTACAGCCCTCTACTGAGGGTGACAAAGTGAGAATCTGTCTCAAAAAAAAAAAAAAAAAAAAACACCTGTTTCTCTTATAACTTTAGCATGGCTTCATGTTAGACTTCATTAACTTTATGGCTTTTTAAAATTTTGTTGCTGTTTTAGTGAATGGATTTATAATTCACGTTTATTCTGTTTTCAGGTTTGTTTAAAGAAGAAAACCCATATGCTAGATTTGAAAACAACTGACACACTCCAGAGCAATCCAGAGCTGCGTGTGTGGCACGCACCTTCCTCAGCGTGGTGCAGCGGGGAGGCTCTATCCTTGCCCATCTCCCGACCTTGACACCGACCTTGACACTGTGCACCTGCCAGCCCTTTACAACTGGCTGCTTGGGGAGGTGCCTTGAAAGGACAGTCCGTCTCTTGTCCCTGAAAACTTCTGTATCCTATTATCTCTATTTCTGTAGTCACTTGGGACAGCAAACCTTTGGGAGTTTTGTTTTTGTTCTTCTGAGTAGGAAATGGGCCTGTTCTACTACTCCTTGATTTATAAGCTCATCACAGACTAAGCAGCCTAACAGCACTAACTCGCTGCTGCTGTTCATTCTTCTGTCAGGCAGCAGAACTCTTGAGTTCCTTTCTGCCCACTAACAAGCTTCACACTCAAAGAAGCGTCACACAGTACAAATCAGTCACTTTTACTTTTGTTGTGGGGAGAATTCATCAATCCCTCATCATTTCCACATAAAACCAGGAATAGCGTCTCTGTACCGTGTGTGTACAGCCTGGTGTGCTCATCCCATCTGAATCTACACCTGTGTTGACTCAGGTGGCTTTTGCTGATGTTGTGGGGTTCCAGCACACCTGGGGTTCTAGTAGGGACCCACCTCCTAGCCTCAACTGTGTGGAATGGCATTAAGGAATATGTAAAATCACCCTAATTTTTTTTATGATTCATTCCCCCCCCCCCAATTAAAAGTTTACAAAAAAACTTTCATCTAACTGGACAATTTTTAAAATTTGTATCTTTAACAGACCATAAAAATCTTTTTCCCAGTAGAAACTTGAAATTATAAATGTGGTTTTCAAAGGTGTCTCTAAGGGGCTGTTGGCTGCTGTGTGCTGACTGTAGGAGGATGACCCTGCTCTGCCCAACCTGGGCAATACCCTCAGGGTCTGGCACACAAGTTACAGATCCCTGTGCCTGCCCATCAGGCTGTCTGGGATCACTGGTGCGGGAGGAGAGGGCAGGGGCTATCCCGCATGTCAGCCCTTCTAGGGAAGGTCATGGGCCCTGGATGCAGCAAGGGCTCCACACACAGCACCCAGCAGGCGCTGGGAAGTGTCCTGCCCTGAGAGATCACTCTGCTACTAGCACTCTGGCCTTCATAGTCAGCCTCTCTGAGAGCTCCCTGATGGTACTCTTGAGTGTCTGCAGTGGTGTGCGTGTCATGTAATGCATTTCCTTAAAATCAAGCGTGCGACTTCAGTAAATGCACCAAGCACTTCATGGCAGGGAAAGCAAAATACGATGACATTACTGTGTTAAAAGTTCTGCTTACGTACCTAAAACAGATTTGAGAATAGTTCCAGTTGCCAGATTGCTTTGAATTTTAAAAAGTTTTGCTTTGGGAAAATAGGTTGACAGCACCTAAAATAAGTGACGCGTTCAATTTTCACACACTTCACCGCACTGTGAGAGGGAACTATCATCAGTAAGAATCAGGCTCACAGATGGTCACTCCTGTGATCCAGCATCACACACGCTGATGAGCCCTTTGAACTGTGACTATGGTGTGAACTAACAGTTCACCCTGAAATTTCCACAAACTAAGAGCGTAGCTTCTAACAAATTATTTAGGCTTACTTCTCTGACTTCTTGGGCATTTGTAATAACTTAAAGTATTACAAAGATTTTCTAAGTATTTTATAGATGCCTTCAAAATTTGACTTTCTACTGTTTATTCATAAAAACTTTCTTGTAGACTCTAGTGAACTTTGTATTCATACTGTCATATGTATAGAAAACCACACTGCTCTTCTGAATGTGGGATGTTCAGTGCAGTGTACGTGAGGCTGCCTCTGTTCCTGGAATTTCTCTGATTTAGTACTAAGAGCAGCCACAAAGTTGTAATCTCAAGGACACCATAAAGTTGGAGTGCCTTAATTTTTAGCCAGTTTCCAATAAAATTATTTAATGGGTGATTTGTTCACTGTGCACTGTGTTCCGTCCTGCTGTGTCCTGTATTTTTGCTTTGGGAGGCTGGGAGGCAGCGGGGCTTTACTGTAGAGATGCTGGCTGTACAGCCGTCTCCAGACTTCAGCCTGTGGCCAGCAGGGAACGAGCTGCAGCCCAGACTGTCCCCATACCCCTACCTGCAGCCCAGCCTGCTGTGTGCTCTCTTCTTTCAGTTCCAGTGTGAGACCAGGGGCTGTTGTCCTGCCCTGCCTGGGAGGGCACTGTGGTATCTGCCCCACTGTCCTCTGGTGCTGGGTATGGAGGACTGGGCTGGGGGAGGCAGGGTTGCCTCTGAGGCACACCCAGTTCCCCTCTTTGAAACACCTTATTAGCATGTGCTCAGAGGCCCTCCTGCCCTGGGAGTCTCTAGTGCCTGGCACCTGGGGTGCCTGCCCTCTTGTGAGCCAGGGCTCTGTGACTTAGTCTGTGTGGCACAGAGCGGGCCTGCTGCTATCAGCTTTCACAGCCAGGCCTACAGTGCTCAGCTGCTTTTGGGCTCCATGTTCAGGAACAGGAAGGCTGCAGACCCACATCTAGAAAGGGGAAAATGTAAGGGCCCCCAGGCACAGTGGCCTTTAGGCCTGGCACTTGGTCAGTCTCCTCTGTGGTGGACAAGCTGGGTTTGGATCCTTAAGGAGTTGGCAGTCTGATGTGCCTACATGACTGTTCTGAAAGGAAGGGGTTGCAGGTGTGGGCTTCCTGCTGATGTCTGCACAGGGCTAACAAGCTACTGGGCAGCATCCTGTAACTGGTCCTTACTCTCCGTCTAGGCTGGACTGTGTCAGTGGCCCACGGACAGCACCCAGCACATGGTCCTTGGCACACTTGGCTGGGGCTGCTGCTTCCCTCGTTTGGTGCCTGGCTCCACCTCATGAGGCGTGTCGTCTGTTCCCGTACAGATGCTCCCGGGGGCAGTTTCCAGACCCCAAATTCAGCATCAGAGTGTGATGCTTATTTAAAATATTGAGTAGAATCTGCCAAATGACTCTCCAAAGAGAAGAACCTTGGCAAGATAGATGGCGGTAAGCAGGGACCACCCAGCATGTTCAGCAGGGTTGGTATAGGGAGCTGGGTGTGAGGGAGAGCACGAGCCCACAGCGGCTGAAGGCAAGGCCCTAGGCATGGGCAAAGGCCAGGACGGCAGGCAGGACAGTCACTCCATCCTGCCACTGACTGAGCTGGGGCTGTCACAGCTTCTGAGAAGACAGCATGGGGGCAGTGGGCCATGCTCACCATGCTGCTGATCCGTGGGTTCACCTGGTATGCCCCCGTCCCCTGCCCCACTCCTGTCCCTGTTCCCCTGCGTTCTAGTGGGGTAACTGTAGCCGAAGGCTCTACACAGGAAGGGGGAGGCCACCAGTTGGGCACCGCTAGCCCAAACTCCAACGCCCTGGGGCCCTGTTCCCTGCCCACAGGGCAAGGACAGCCCTGTGTCTCGCAGCCTTGTGTCTCGTGGCCCTGCCTCCTGGGCCGGCAGGGGTGGTGGGAGCTGCCCACACACTGCTGCAGAGCCCCAGCTAGTGGGAAGACACTGCAGGAGCAGGTCACTTCTCGCAGCGGCCTTCTGTGCTGGGGAGGCCCCACTGGGGCAGTCTGCAGGTCCTCTCTTCCTCACAAAGGAACCTCCCAGTGCAGCCAGTACATGAGTTGGCGGGTTTTCTGCTCCCCGGTGCTGAGTATGTTGCCTCCCTCCTGCAGTCCCACCACTCTTTGGGAGGATTGTTTGAGCCCAATAGTTCAAGACCAACCTGAACATAGGAAAAAAAAAAAAAAAAAAAAGGAAAAATTAGTAGTCCTCCTTGGCAGGCACCTGTAAACCCAGTTACTCAAGAGGATCACTTGAGCCCAAAAGTCTGAGGTTGTTGTGAACTATGATGCCATGGCATTCTGCCCAGGGTGACTGAGAGTATCTCCAAAAAAAAAAAAAGTTGTTGATTGGTGCCTGTGGCTCAACGGAGTAGGGCGCCGGGTCCATACATCAGAGATGGCAGGTTCAAACCCATCCCTGGCCAAAAACCAGAAAAGGGAAAAAAAAAAAAAGCTGTTCTTTAACCCACCATCAAGGCGCAGGTGTTTAGTTGTTTCAAACCCTAAATACTAACAATTTCTAACTACAGATAAGTCATTAAATATATCCAATAATAATAATTTTCTTCCACAAATTCTAGTTCTCTGAGCTTGCATGTAGTGGCACTTAGTAGACAAAATACAATGACATTTTTTGAGACCAGGATTTGCCCATGCTTTGCAGGACTGGTGTCAGTCATCTGGTTCACTGAACTGTTTCCAGGGTGGGGATGTGTGTGTTGTGGCCCTGGGTGGTGTGCCTGCCCTCAACCGGGCCTGGTTTGTTGGATGGTCTTCACACCACTCCAGTCGCTTACCTTAAAGCTCTTGTCTACCTCCCTCACAGCTCCTGTCCCCTCCTGGCACCGGCACTCTGCCTCTCTGAAGTCTCTGGTCTCTAGGGCTGAGGGCAGAGGTCCAGAGTGCTCCCCATCACAGCGCCCTACAGAATCACAGGGCCCCCGCCAGGTCCTTAGCCTGTCTCAGACTGGTGGTAGGAGGGCTGCCCCGGCAGTGGGCTCTGCTGACAGCCAGGGTCCCTGCAGGGAGAAGGCCCAGCAGAAAGGAGGCGGTCGCCTGGTATAAAGCATGGCTAACTCGGGGCGGGAGAGTGGGAGGCAGAGGGCACACTGCAGGGCCTTGTTCATGATGAGGCCGACCTCAGGCTCAGACTGGTGGCCCTTGCCAGGGGTGGGGTGGGGGGCTGGTGGTTGTCTCTGCTCCCCCTTCCCTGCCAGAACTGTCCTCTCTCTGTTGGCAGTGTCTGGCAGGGAGTTGCTGGTGATGCAGAGCCAGTGTAGATGGGTAGGTTGGGTCAGGCCATGAGACAGGGATGCCCTAAGGGTCTCTGAGCATGTCTGAGGTGTCCCCATGGGTCCTTTCCAGGCTGCTAGTCTCCAGCCTGCCCCCTGGGAGGTGCCAGGTGCCAGCCCTGGGACACAGACTCCCGTCAGCCTGCCCCTGCTAAGAAGCCCCACCCCACATGGTGGGATTTTTAAGAACAGAAACCACAAGAAGGGGCAGGGCTGAGGTCATTGGCCACAGGGGCTGGAGAGACCTGGCCCCATTTCCCGAGGAGGTTCTGAGTTCTTGTCTCCCACGGTGTTTGTGGATGGAGAGGTTGGGCCCCCGTGGAGCAGGACAGGGTGGCTGTGATTCCAGGGGTCCAGACACCAAAATTATGAGAGGACAGAGAGTAGCTCTGCAGCAGGGGCTGGGACTGCAGTGCACCCTCTCCACACCTCCGCAGTCAACTCTAGGCCCAGGCTCAGGGCCACCAAATGACCAGATCCGCATCCCTCCTGTAGGCCACTGCTCAGCTGCGGTCTCACAGGCTGGACCACACCCTGGCCCTGCCAGGACGCATAGTCGCCCGACTCTCCTCTCCATTCACAACTCTACAGTGTGCAGGGGAGCTCTGCACTGCCCACCTGACACCCTGCCCTTGCCAGCCACCAGCCCTGCTGCTCTCTCTGCCTGCACCCATGCCTTTCAGCCTCTTCTCCACCCAGCCGCCTGAGGCGGGAACCCCTTAAACTGCATTCTGATCACTTCCTCCATCCCCCATGGCCACCACCACACTCAGAATGAGGCCTGACCCCTAGGAGGGACCCCCGTGGGTCTCCTCCCCACTCCCCTGTCCTGTCCCTACACCTGAGGTGAGCTTCAGCCCCTCTGTGCTTACCCCTGCAGTGCCACCCATGGCTGCTCGGGAGCTCTCCCCCAGCTGGCTCTGCTGTCTGGATGCTGCAGAAACAGCCCTCATCTGCCATGTGTCTCCCCACTCACCTGACTGCAGATCAGGAATTGGTGGCCTGGCTGTGGGTCGGTGGCTCTAGGAGCTTCTAGAAGAACAGTGGGAGCTGCTGCTCCTCCCATGCAGGGCGCCCTTTGTACTAAGAGTGGCCTTTCTCTTTTTGTTGCTTGCACCACTCCCATAGGATCTGAAACACTAAAAGTTTGAAGGGATGTGTGAATGTTTAAGAACTTTCGGAGCTGGGATTAAAGATGGCGGCTGAGTAACAGCTTCCCTGTAACTGGGCCTGGCGAATCTGGGGAGACAAGACTCCAGACATCTCTGGCCGGTGGGACCTGCCTACAATCATCCCCTTGAGGACACAGA